>CAJNIZ010016668.1:19309-88517 GCA_905231905.1 Symbiodinium pilosum
TAAGGTTTAGGGTTTAGGGTTTTATTTGGGGATACTATGGTACCCAATAGAGAGTAAGATTATATCTCCTTTTGGGGTATAGTATTTTATATAAGGAATATTATCTTACTAGGTTGAACCACCAAAAAAACACTACATATTTGGCACCCAAGCGCGGGCAATAGGAGGCGTTGCAGCTCCTCCGCGGCTGCAACGTCGCACTACCCACAATTCAGGAAGCTTCTGTGCGGATAATGGGGTTCAAGGTTAGTACATACATATATATATATATGCGAATACGCTAAATGATCCAGGGATCTTCGTGGCATTTAGGGTCTATTTGCTGCCTTCTTCATATTTGTTCAGAAGTTTGTGCGTATTTCGGGTTCAGGTATAGACCCCTAAGGTGCATCCTCAAGAGCTAGGGTCAGGGGCAAGTTCCCGCGCAAAAGCAAAAATCTGTACATAAGTATATATATATATATACACACACTAAGCATACTGCCTTATACAACATTGAGGGATACCCTAGGGAGCCCTTCTAGTTTTGTAACTACAAGGAGATGATCTGGGTGAACTACTATATAGTCTTTTTTCCAAGGGACACAGGAGTGTTGTGGTCAGACTGAGCCAGCTGCTTGACTGAGACTCGGGCGGTCTTCGGCAACGGCGATGACATCAAGGCATCCCTGAAACTTCTTTAGGTTTCTGCTTGGGACTTGGCTTGGACCTTATATAGACCCTTATAACCCTTTAATTACTCCTATTATAGGTACCGAAGGGTTAACCCTTAGGGGTAGGAGTGTAAAGACAGCGAAAATTGACATTGTACACCCTCCCTCCGAAATACATGGAACCGCACAGACTTGAGATAGGCTCTTTTCGAAGGGACAGCAGGCTTGGGAGGCCTCTTTTTGGGCTTCATGTCAGGTCAGGGGAAACCTATTTGTACACGCTTATTCAGTAAACTAGCCCGAGCGCTAACGAATGAGGCCACTGCTTTTTTGCCCTACAGCAGTATGATCCCCCTGCAAAGAGCCCCTTTTGAGTTTTCATGTTTGTTTGGGGGCGCGGCAGGGCCAAAGTAGGGAGAGCTCAGGTGACTAAAGTCGAGGGTCGCAAGGTTGGTTGATGTTGGGTACTGCCCCCCCCCCCCGAGTAACAGTTGGATAATACATATAATATGGTTATATATAGCCCTTTATAGCACCCCTAGTATAGACTGTTACTGGGTGGGGGCAGTACCCAAGGTTGAGGAGTCGAGAGGGTTTAGGGATGAAGGCTTGAGGGCCTCGAGGGTAGACAACGTACACTTACGAATGTGCGACTTGGATATAAAGCTGCTCAGATCCCGACGGCCCGCTTTTGTGAGATCCCCAAGTTGGTTGGAGTTATTTGGGGAACAGGACTGAATGATCAGAAAACTCCGAAATAGGGTATAGGTTCACGTTTGACCTCAAGATACGCTTGAAAGGTCCCAGACTTCACGCTGCAACCCTCAACCTTTGAAAACTGTATCATTTCAAACAACATGGTCCAAAAGCCTGAGAACCCTATACACCGTGTAGACCCTCGCAATACTTACAGCCTCATGGAGTTATGCCCGGCAGCGCAGCTCCCACAGAGCTTGTGGTGAGGGAAGGGGTTGGGGGAGGTTGGGATTCGGGAATGGGTGCAGCATCTACAGCAGTGTCCATTGTGGGCTGCTCCAGGTACTCCCTCCCCAAAATGAGGTGCGCCTTGTTTTCGGTGACGGCGCCAGTACCGAGTGCCTTTTTTGGACGATTTTTGCTATTTTCTCCGAGTTGACCTGCTAGACCCTGTAATCTGGGACTGAGTGTGCTCACCAGAGCGGCCAAGCTTTGCCACATTAGTCCAAGGTTCCAAGAGCATACGGTCACCAGAGCATCCATGCCGGTACCGCAATTCCGTTCCTGTTCCAGGTGCACACGGTCACCATGCCCAGGCCACAATTCCGTTCGTGTTCCAGGGGCATGCGGTCACCAGAGCTTCCATGCCCAAACCATAATTCAGTTCGTGTTCCAGGAGCATGCGTTCACCAGAGCATCCACGCCCAAGCCCTTCTCGTGTAGTTCCTGAGGACACATTTTTTCTACATCCTGACTGTACTAACCCCACACCCTAAACCCTAAACTCTAAACGGACGATGCTAGATTTCACGGGAGGGCGGGCTAATGAATAGTGCCAACTTGGAAATCTATTTCACCCATGTCTATGGAATCTTACTTTTGCTGACCACTTCTTCAGGAATCATCGAATCCTAAGTTGTTCCAAAGGCCCTTTCCAAAACGCGCTACGCGCGATTCCAACAAAATTGACACATCTTTCAATGGATTTGAGCGGTTTTTAATAGTGCGTTTCTGGCCCATGTGCGTTGCGCCACACGTTTGAGCATTTTCTCCCCGAAAGCCGTTTTTTGGAATCGCAACCCTCCCACGGCGCGTTCGGGCGCCGTTACCTTGTTTTTGCTCGTGCTGGGCCCGCTTGAGGAGTAGGAAGCTAGAATGAGTCGAAGGAAAACGGATGTAGCAGTCACCTCATGGCCCCAATTAGGCGTAATTTGTGTGTAGTTGCGGACATTGGGCGGGGTGGCATAGGATCCCAAGGTTTGGTGAAGAGCTTCATCGGAATGCTCAGGACCTATCCTCAAGTTTCGCTACGAGCTAGGAGGCCATGTTTGAGATGAGCCCGATGTTGTAAATCGTGTAAGGCTTGTTCGTGCCATGTAAGAAACATTAAATATTCCTTTATGAAAGGGTTCTGGGTTTAAGGGTCTGCAGGGTTGACTGTGACACCTCAGGATGAAAGGCTTACATCCTAAACCTTGAAGCCTTTGAATCCTTATCCAAGTATAGTAGAATAACCACCAGACCCCTGTTCTAGTTGGTTAGGCCTCTACAGTACACTTGAAAGCTCTCCCCTCCCCTTACTTCCTCCCACTCCAGTCTCCATGTCGTTGCATGCATTTTCCATAAGAATCTCCATTATACTAGTAGGAATCCTAAGTCCTATAACCTCCATATAACCCCTACATAATCCCTGTAATCCCTTGACCAGGGTTTAAAGTTCCTTAGCAGCAGCCCCTAACAGGACTTGATCAAAGGCGAGTTAGCAGAGCCCCGTCGAGCGGCAGCATTGAGAGGGAGGGTATTATTATTATGATTTGTACATTTACTATTATTACGATTGTCGTAACTGTTATTGCTACAATTGCTGTGAATTATAGGGTGTATTGAGAGGGAGTACTTTGACCGGGTCAGGAGGACTTGTCAAGTAGGTTAATAAACCCTGGAAGCCACAGAATATTCCAGTATCCCTATTGTTAACCTACTTACTAAGTCCCCCTGACCCTTCAAGTAGGGTGTAGGGATTTTAGTGCGCAGGACTTGGGACTTCGGCAGGACGGAACACACGGATAGGATCCAGGGATTATGTAGGCAAAAGCATATAGGAGCTGTCTGCGTAAGTCGCGAAGTGGACGAAGGGTGCAGCTTGTTGGCTTAGAATTTGGGGTTTGGAATAGGGCTGCGAGTTCAGCACGTAAGCTTTGAAACCGCGAACGGAGGCGGAGACATGACTCTACTTGATGGAGGACTAAGGCTTAGCGGGTACGCACAGCAGGCTTTGAAATCCAAGTCCATCTAGAAATTCATTATGTTGCAACTGCTTCTATACCCCCAAGTGCGGCGAACTTCTCAGGCCCAACATACGCCAATTAGGGTAAAAGCCTTGGATGCGTTGTAGTTTGAGATGTAAGCTGGCTGTTCAGTGTTGTAGAGCTGAAGGCTTTTAGTTGATACGGTAGTCCTCAACCATTGAAACCTGGCAACTGAAGTCGCAAGATCCGTGACACATAGGAGGCAGGGCCTGCAAATGTAACGACCTCTAATTCTAATTTGTTGAGTATTTTTTGAGTCATTATACACTCTGTTCGAGATCAGAGATCAGGAGATGGGGTAGTCGTTCCCGGTCCTAGTTGTAGAGTTTGGGAAGAGGGCGGGTAAGGTGGCTAAGGTTTAGTCTTCAAACAGGCCCCTCAGCCAAAGCCACTATCGGTGTGAGCTGCACACTCCTCAGTATAATGGGATTTTGTCTTTAGAGCTCCTGCCCCCATGTTGGAACGTGCATTCATACACGTTTGGATGCTCAGCAAAAAGGACCTGCCAAGTGTGGCAGGCTTCGGGTTCCAGGTTCACTTAAGGCTTGCGACGCCGCAAAGGCTTCAAACAAAATGTACTTGCATAGACGCGGGCTACTGACGATGAACATAATCTTGCATGACCCTTATATCAATAGATCCCGGAAATTATGGTGCTACAGTATACTACTTAGTATGCTACTCAGGATCACTGCAAGATGTTGTGTATCAACTGTAGGACGTCCAGAGTCCAGGTACCAACCAGTCTCGGCTGCTAGTTTTTGGCGTGGGTGTTTGCGCCTCCTCGCATCTACATTGACTTCCAACAAGGGCCTCGAAAAGACAAGCGCATGTTAGTTTTGGCGCCGGGGCTGATATGGATTGTAAACAAGCAGTTTGAGCCTTGCATCCGGACACATCCTAAGTCGGCCGCCTGAAAGCATTATCTGCCCCAGGCAACCTAGCAAGGCACAGCTGCCTGAAGCTTTCAACCTGAAACCTTGCACCAAACATACCGCTACTTATTTACCTGTTGATGAAGGCAGAGATGGGTGGCCATAGTAGCGCCTATGCACACCCCAATAATCCATTAGTCTGCATGTTGTTTTACGTTCATTCATTCCCTACTTACCATCAGTAAGATAACAGCACCCACTGGCCGGAGCCTTTAAACTTGATTCCACTTGGAACTACTAGAATAATGGTCTGTTGGACTCTTTTAATGGCTTTTGGGCCGCAATTTTGTGTACAATTGGCGCAGGTACACCAGAGGGCGCAGGGTTTCAGGGTGTGGGATTCACGGTGAAATTCAGGCTTCATGGTTGAGTGTTTCGGGCCCTGCCTGTCCGCCCCTCACCCAGACTCCCCTCACGATTTTCGATGCTCGTGACAGAGAGATCACACCCGACCCAGGCTATGACGTCAAGAACATGTACAAAACAGAAGGATGGGCTCCTTGACAGCATATGCTGCTGATTTTGGATCTAGGCTTCATGGTCTACTATACTAATCATCAAGTTTCTTGCGTAATAGTCCCTTTTACATGTTGATTATGGACGACCGTGGGGCCTTGGGCTAGACGCTGTGCTCTTGATCTTTCTTCACCTATAAAAGATTTGTATAAAACACCGCATGGTAAGAAGAGGTTCCCCAGGCCTTTTAGAGTGTGAGGATTTCCAGCATGTTGAGGTCTTGTCAGAGTTGTGGCTTTTGGGAAGTATTGGGCTGGAATGTAAGAGACCATTTGTTAACAGCACGAGGCCCGACGTGAAGAGGTTGCCATGACTCGGCCTTCCAACCACGGCCCCAAGGCCCCGTAAGTCAATCAGAGGGTGTTGGGCTCACAGAATCCCCAGGCGCAATTCGTCGCGCGCCATCAGTGGTTCGAGAACGTCACAATGTGTGTGATTGCCACTTGGAAAGACACAGTTTGTGAGTTGCAGCCGCTCTTGGGAGCCCCAACTCAACAGACCCCTACGGGCTGCCCGGGCACATCAAAAAGATCCAAGAGCACTGCAGGTTGCTTTGGGGACCCCGAGTGCTCTGATGTCCAAGGTCTCATGGGGTGTGAAACCATGTATCTGACGCTCTCCAACTCATTGCGCGAGTTCAGAGAAGCATCTACAGCTTAGGCCTTGCTGAAATAGCTCCAGCTAATTTCCAAAGTCTTTTAGCCTAGAAAAACATGTCCAAGGCAGTGAGTATGGCTTGCTTCCCCGAATTCGAACTCCTTGTATACTAACATGCCTCGGTCCCCCCCACTGTGGGACAGCAGTCAAGGCAGAATCCTAGCTGAACTCCAACGCCTGGACCAAAGCTCCGCACCCTGGGCATTCGGCAATCCCCAAAGTCTTTTCAAAGCATTCGAGCCCTTAAGTTGCGTCCCATGAAGAAAACAAGGTGGTCTATGCCATCTACATGTCTGTCGATGCTGCCGCTTGCTCACTTCATTGTATAATCCTTTTCGGAGTGCATTGCTTAGGGGTTTAGGGTGCATATCATTTTAGTTGGTTCATGGTCCCCGGCCCTAAATTGTGCTTAGCCTCAAGCTGTGAGGACTGGAATTCGGCCACTCTCATCACCAACACAGAGCCTGGTTTCATTGTGTGCGAGCACCTTGGGCTGTCACAACCTGAAGGTTCATGGGTACTTGAGAGTTAGTGAGTGCATAGGGATGTTGTGGGCATTATTATGTAGATGGGTAGACTGTATGTATCTGGGGAGAATTTGGACTGCTACGAAGAGGGAACGCGTAAGTTCTGAATTTATTTGGTTACTTGACCTCACTTTTGGCTTCGTAGAGTTCTCGATGCTACCCTTTACCGATAGTATCCCTACTACCCCAAGCATGACTACTCGTGAAGCTTCAAGAGGCGTCCTACGCTTCCAAGCTCAGCAAAGCTCCAGATTGGCGTGCTAAACCTGCACTGGTAGGAAATGATATAGGGAACGTCATAGGCATCCACTCCCCCATTCAGACTTAAGCACCAGTAAGCGAAACTAAGTGGGGTTTGACTGTAATTGGGAGCGTACAGGAGGTGTCAGCTACTGCATAAACTACCCTCGCCTCGGCGGGCAGTAGTCTTGGTATGGCCTCTTTTGAGCTTCCATTTCCGTTTGGCGAGGTGTAAGTGTTGTTGGGGGGTGGGGGTGAGGGGGAGAAGCGCCTGAGATAATAGTTCCCGAGGCTTCTGCTTCAATTCTGGCCCTCGCACCCAAACCGAGAAACCCCTAAAACCGTGAACCCCTGAATCCTAAGACCCGTGATGACAGCCACATATGCCACATGCTTTCAAGGGTCACCCAGCCAAGCACCCAGCCCTAAACCTGAAACCGTAAGTTGAACCTGCACACCCAGGGTTCAACCATTTCCTAACATGTGAAATGTGAACCCTTTCACCCAGACAGGAATCTCAGTACTGGATGTCTGGGTTCTAAGGCACTCCCAGCTCTACCATATTGTAGGAGGCCCTTTACTCGAGGACCTGCAACCGATCGGAGGGATTGGGCTTTGAGTCTTGGAGTACGTGAAAGAATTCATTTACAGAAGTAGTAGATAACATACACTACGTCTACCCCATTCCAGGAAGCGCCCTAGTCCAGGATCCGCAACAGGATCCGAGCGGATTGGGTTTCGAGTAGGTGAAAGAATTAATAAACTAACATGCACTAGCTCTACCCTATTGTAGGAGGCCCCCTACTCCAGGACCTGCAACCCGATCTGGGGGGATTGGGTTCGGGTCTTGGGGCAGGTGAAAGAATTAACTACCATAAGTAGCAGCTTTCAGGCACTAATTCTACCTTGTTATGGGAGGCCCCATGGAATGTCATCCGCATAGCACCTAGTCGCTTGCTACCGCTAACCTGCTATGGGAAAAGGCAGCTTTTCTTAACGCCAAAGCCCGATGCCTAAACCCAAATGCTTCCACCTTAGACCACATGATCATTCAGCCTTCGGGCCTCCACCGCACCTAACTCCAAACGTTCAAGGGAAACCGCAGGTAGCTTTTACCAAGGGCTCCTAGATAATCTTCCCAGTGTCCAGCTCATGTCCCATCTTCTTTTAGATTTGATTCTCCATTGTTACCTTAAACCCTCAGACGGATCGTGGCAGCTTTGTCAAGGCAAGTGTTTTGCCTCTACTTTTTCATGGCATCTGGCCTGCAGCTGCAGAACTGAGGATTTAGGGATTAGCCTTTAGGGCTTAGGATTCAGGATTTGAGGGGAGGCAGGCTTGCGGTTAGGATTTAGGGTTCAAGGTTTGGGGTTCAGGGCTTGGGTTAGTTGTTCGCAGGTCTTGGGTATAGGAGTTCTGCTCACCAAAAAGGCTCAGGAGAGATTGGGTGTGGCGTTCGGCGTGAAAGTTCTTCTCAAAACTGGGGTGCTTCAAAACCATCCCCGTACTATCTGCCATTAGGAGTCGTACACTCTGCTATTACGCTTGTTATTTGTCTTTGCACTCTTGCTGCTTACGCTTTGTTTTTCTTGCTTACTATACTGTTCACTATCACAACAACTATACATCCTTTTCTTTATATTTCATACAGCTGTTATTCTTCCTGCTGTTGCTATTGGTATGACTATTGCTACTATTTCAAGCATTTTCCAATTTGAAGGATAGAGTTGGGAACCCTTTGAAAGCCTGCTGGCATATTTTGCAAAATAAACGAGCAGTCTGCCAAAGCTTAAACCCGAAACCAGACTCACCTGCCGCCAGTCAACCGCCCCCGAGGGTCCAAGTACCTCAATATCATGATGTCATCATTTGGCCCCAAATTAATTGTTGATATAGGAACACTTGGACCCTCAGGGAACTTTCTCAGGAATTGGTGATTCGCATCTCGGTAAGCTTTGAGCTTGCGGGTCGTGATTGGAGCGATGTAGGTAAACTTGAACCCCAAACTGGTATTTGGAAGGAGGTTTTTGAGAATGCGGTCGTCGGAGCTTGGAGGGTACTGTAGATTCCAAAAGTGCGCCGTGGAGGCAGTGCAAGGCGAAGAGGCTAACAACCATCTGGACTCTCCAACGCAGTTCACTCTTGGATGCCATTGGCTTTTCTCCATGATTTAGTCGTGCCTGGTTTGAGCAACGGATTTCAGGGCTGAGGGGCTGGCCGTGGGCCATGAGCTTTCAGGGCTGTGAGTGTAACAGGCTGTGGTCAAGGTTCCAGGCTTTGGTGTGGGGTTTAGGAGTTGAGGGTTTACGCTTCCACAGCTGGAGGTTCAAGGTTCCCCCAGAAACAGGCGCGAGATTCTTGTGATAGACCCATTTGTTGCTGCAATTTGATGGGCTCGGAAAGCTTTGCTGCCTCAGATATTGCTCAGGGTTACTTACAGGAGATCGAGCCCAAAGCGACCATGTATTCACATAGCACATACTTGGGCCATCTCAGCTTCAACTATATACCAGACATTCGCATTAGTTTTGCCTCCCAGCTGCGGAAGAGAGCCACGGACTTTGCAAGAATCGTGCCGATTGTCCTGTAACATGTTGAAAAATGTTCAACCCCGAAACGCATACGTCTTAAACCCTACAACCTAAATCCCTTAACCTAAACCCTCAAAACCTCCTAGATCCCCGCATCTTAACAGCTTGAACCCTGCACCACCCCAGGTTTCTTAGCTTTTCAGCGGAAAATGAACTGCTTCAAAGATGCTTGGTTTGTGTGCGGCGCTCGGGGTGGTCTCCGGGTTGGCGGAAGGGACGCCCCTGAGACTTAACATGCTAGCGTTTAGTACGGAATGGAAAAGAAATTCTTGGAAACTACTGTGTCAGTTTGGGTTTAAGGTCCTTCGCACGGATTTTGGGAATTGGTTTAAGTAATTGTAGGGGTCACTGCAGGGGTTTCATGGAGACTGCTACAAAGGTCCTGATTAAGCACCAGAGAAGAGATTTCGGATTTAGGGAGTAGGCTTCTATCTGTCTCAGTAGATGATATCAGGTGTGGTCCGAGTCAAGATGGTTTGTGCAAAGCCTGCTGTTTTTGATGAGCCCGAGCCCTTATCTTGAGAACCTTATGAAAGTCCTATGATAGTCATAGGTCCCTCATTTTGGGCATTGGGTAGCCAAAATCTACTCATCTTTGTCCAGGGGGACCACTTTGCATGTGTCAGGGCGAGGTTGTCCAGGTTGGCGAAACTGGAATTCCTGTTTCTCGAGCCCAGACCCCAACCCCAGACTCTAAAGTCCAAACCCTAAACCACGATACCCAGAACTTTCGCAAGGTATATTTATTGAGCTCCCCGGGTTCACGAGGAACGGGGCGGGGGGGCAGATTGTCACGGGAAAATTGGCTAGGATCTGAGGAACAGGACTGACTCCTCATGCTACGGCCCGGGCTTGGAACCGCATCCGAGAGTTCAGGTACTGACCTCCCCCAAACTAACATGGAGCCCAATGTGCTTCCCACTGCGGCGTTCCATCTGAGTTTGGGGCTAAATGGTATAGACTTGGTTTCAATTCGATTCCTTTTCGGTGTACTTGCGGGCCCACGTGTACTCTGAACCCTGAGACTTAAGATTGACGTCTTTCAATACTCAGGGGTCTCTCGAAGGCTCATAAAAGTTAAGTCTGGCTGGTAGGCTTGTACTGGGGTTCAGTTTAGAAGCTTGAATGGTTTTCCTGTGAATAATCCTGTGATAGTGAATGTACCTATTCTACTTCAGCCCCTAGAGCACGCCCTAAACCCGAAGGCCCCCAAAACAGTGCAAAAAAACAATTCTATTTATGTCGGCGACACACCCTAAACCCCAACCCTTAAACAAAGATCATACAGCCTGATTCGTCTTATCTCTACCCACCCTATAAGCTCTCAAGCCCCCGAAATTGGAAAGCCACCCAGGTTTGATTTCGTTTTAGTCCTCATGATGGTCGCAGAAACATGGGTTCTTGCCTTGGTGAAAAAGGTTTGCAGTTAGGGCCTCGGGCATAATCATGCAGGAACCCTTTGCGTACTGTACAAATTAATCCTAGCACTTGATTAATTTGAGGGGGGGGGGCGCTCCCCCCTTCCCCAGAATAAGGAATTGAGGGTGCCAGATTCAAAGAATGATTGGGGCTCCTGGCCTGGAACTCAATTGAAAAAGCATAGGAATGCATTCCTGCGTCATTGGGGCTCTTGGACCTCTATTAATTAAAAGGATGAATAGGAGTGTAGGGAGTATCTCCATTATCAGGATTGGTTCCCCTATTTTATTTCTCTAGATTTTGTCCCTTTCCCCATACGAAAAGCCACCTCATTGTAGCTAGTCCTTGGAGCTTAATTCTACCCATTTTATTTTCTTTAAATGTGGTCCCTTTTATTGTTATTGTGCTAGGCGTATGTACCGTGAAGACATTCGGAACCTTGGGGCTAGCCGTCTGAGTCTTGTGGTTGAAGACTTTGTGCGGCTGTCAGTTTCGGATTTGGGGTATGGGTTGTTCATGGTCTAGGCGCTTATTTGGAAGTAGGCTTTTGTTTGTCTGGATTTGAGGGTTACGGCTTTCGAGATTTCGCTGTTGCGATGCGGGGCCTCGGAGAACCAGCGCGCTTTTGGGCTTAGGCATTTATTGATGATTCTAGTTTCAGGTTTAGGCGTCAGGGTTTGGCGCTTCAGATTCCAGGCTTGCCCTTCTGGGGTAGGTCGGCCTTTTTTAGGATTGTTGGGAGCAGCTGCTTTACTGAAGGAATCATAGCTGTTAGCGTGAGGATCCTAATGAGGGTCGTAGCGACATGAGGATGTTGTTGGCCCAGCGGTTTTGCATGAGGCGGTTCCGAGTATGGTTTTGGGGGCAGGGCTTTCAGCAAAGATGTTTGGGCCGGCGTTGTTTTGCGCATCGAAAATTTGCAGTTTGGGGTGGAATCTGTTTGGCGCAAAGTGCCAAAGTGTTTACAATGGGTTCCTCGGCTTGTCGAAGGCAGGGAACGTTGAAGACTTGTTTGGTCGAGTCTTGTGTTTTCTTGGGGCTTCATGTTGGCGGTAATCCTTGTTTGAAAACTACGAGTATATGCGAGCCGCTATGACGGACGCTGAGGAAAATGGGCCTTGCTCCATGAATGCATTGTGTCCTGGTGCATTTCAAAGCTTTCCGTTGAGTAATTTTCGTTGGCTTGTTGTCATACAGGGAGATTTCTCAAATCGTGGGCTGTTCTAATTACACTGCACGTGCTCTACTTTCTGAAGAATGTGTAGAAGGGTTTCAGGGTTCTGTGCAACGGAAAATCAGGTCATGTGGTTTCTAGCTGTGGTATCAATTTCATTGGGTTTATAGAACGAGTTCACGTCTTCAACGTTTTGGGGCGTATTGCTTGGTCAGCTTCCCTGTCGGAAATTGACGGCAACACGTTTTCAAGAATGCGTTCGCAAGAAGGGAACCAACTCACCCCTGCAAAAACGTCAAAACGGTCAAATACCATTCACTTCACCCGAAACTGTGCAACCTAGGCTCATGAATCTCTCAAAGCGCAGGTATCCTCCCGGAATCTACAGGTTGGATCTTCACCGTAGAGACCCGGAAGCCATAAGCTTGAGAAGCCCTGATCCTTAAACCTTGACCGCAAGTCCCTAAATGCTTGTCACCCCTCATCCTATGCCATCACATACCTTCCTGCAGATCATGAACATTGTCATCCTGGCTTTGGCCTCCATGCGCCTTGACGTTTTGAATTACCCAAGGATTTTGGGCGAAAGCTTAAGGGTACGGCGGAGTAAATTTGAAAGCCTGAAGCGTAGGCTTCAGAATGATGAGGGTACCCTAAGTGTGCAGAGCAACAGTAAATAAGGTTAATGCATTGGGGTTAGGGTTGAAGGTAAGAATGGCTTAGAGCGTGAACGGCGCTCAGCCGGGCTTCCTTGCAAAGCTACAAAAAGTGGATCTTTTTCTCTTCCTAAATGATTAAAAAAGTTAGGGAGAGTGAGGGAAGGGCGGGAAGGGATGCCAACTGAGGGAAAGATCATCATGCCAGATCTATGTTCAGCATGGTTTTGCTCAAGTGCGTTAGGCCAAAGCCTCAACCCAAAAGTTGACAGAATCTCCTGAGGGCCTCAAGCAACTGCCCCGGCTCCCGGAGGCAGCTTCTCAAACTCAATCTTGTATGGAGGGTGTCAAGAGCATTCAGAATGTTTTGGAAGTACCCGATTACAAGATGGCCCCTAACAATTAGATTATAAGGCTCCCCCGAAGGATTCGATGAATGGGTTGCCGTTCGGGAATCAGTACCTTCTTTTTTGCGGAGGCTGGTTTGACAGTTATGGATACCATACATATTATTAGGGGGCCCATGATAGTGAGGACCCGGAGAGATTCCACGTTTTTGGACAACAGCCCATGTGATCCTTCAGGGGAGCCCTGCGACTTTCTTGCCAGGGGGCAAATATAGAAAGGGTGCTCACAAGCGACCATGATGTCCAAGGCACGACAAAAATGTGGACGGGCACCCAACCCTCAATCCAGAACCCCAAGCCTTAAATTGTAAACCTCACCAAACCCCTCAATGTAGAGCCGTAAACACAGGAACGGTGGAAACTCAGATGCCAATTTCCTGGGCGACGCAGCAATACTCCGAATGGCCAGGCAAGGTGGGAACATGGCTGTTCCTACAACACCCCGACACTTCGGGCTTATGGGATATGTATGTCTTAGTGCTTTTCACATATGTATGTATAATATGTACCATACATATTTCACGCCAACAATACAGAGCTTTATAGGTTTCATATCGCAATATGGAACCGGATGCGGGTTTCGGGATATGGGTTTTGGCGTTGCTTTGCTTGGCTGTGGGGGCTTCGACGGGGTAACAGGTTTTGGCTTAGGGCGGCCAAAACTTGCGGTGAACAAAGTTGGGTCCAGGGTGTGGCTTTTTCGCCGGCACAAGCCCAAGTTTACCAGCCGGTGTTTCCGACGTTTGGGGTCTTCAGCTTCAACTATAATTCCAGAAGCCATGCTGCAGGTTGGTTTAGGCTTCGGGTTATGAGGTTGCATATGATGATTTGGCGGCCTTGCACCCCTACCTGCATATCGTTTTTAGGTGCGGGGTTGAAGTTATTCCTTCTATGGCTCAGTTTGTTTTGCCTCCTCTGTGTTTCTATCCATACTTTCTTTTGCCATGCAGCACCATGCTCTTAGTGTTTGGAGTGTCGAGTTTTGCGGGTTCCGGGATCGAGAGATGTGGGCACATGCTGCCAGAGGTTGGGGATTTGAATTTAGGTATTTCCCAAACATCAGAGATCCACCCCTTTTTCCACCCCTGTGTGGCTTCCTCAACAAAAATGAATCCAGAGTTTTGAACAACCCATTTAGCACTCTCTGCATGCTCTTTTTTTTTTCCGGACTCAAGGTTGGAGGGGTCAAGCTCCTTAGGGTTGAAAGCTGTAAGACAAGCCAAAAGGGCTCGGAGATCTCAGGACCTTGGACATCCCTACATTCTGCATCCTAAAGCCTTTACCCCTAAGGGTTTAGAGTTTTGGATAGGCCAAGACCTAAAGTTCTAGAGACCCTACACGCACTTCCGGCGGGATAATCATAACCTGCTCATGGCTGTACTTCTGACCCTAAGTCACCAAGGTCCAAAGTCATCAAGGGGGCTACAGTCGGATTCCACAGTTCGGGTTGGACCACACCTGCTGAGCCCGGCAAGCCCCAAACCCCAAAAAGCCTAAGCCCTAAGTCCTCAACCTTGCACTAGGTTCTAAAGCCTCTATTCTGTACACTGAACCTCGACGGATCTTTGAGGTTGATGCGTCTCACCAGGCTTCTGCGCATGGCAAGGTGCGCTGCAAGCTGCTGCGGGGATTCGGGGTATTCCTTAGGTGTACCTACGGGTGGTTAGTAGGGGATAAGGGAGTATACTCCCTATGCAACATTTCCCCTAGTCCCTACGAACTCTCAGAGAGTTGAGGGCTTGGGTTGTAGGGTTGATCTTCAGGATGCTGGGCTCAGAGTTTGGCCTATGGGGTTTGGCATCTAGAGTTTGCAGGGCTTGGGGGCAGGATGCAGTCAGCTAGGGGACTTGGGGTTCAGAGCAAAGGGCTTAAAATGTGAAGTATACCTTGAAACTTTAGCCCCTAAACCCCCCTTAAACCTAGACAGCACCAAAGGGCTGCAAAGTATGAAGGTTATCATTTCATAAGAGGTAGTCCGGGCTTGTGCATGCAGAGTTTCAACTTTGTACAGATCTGACAGGGCATTCCTGATTTCTGTGCTCCTTAGTCCACCTGGTCCATCCGCATGAGATGCATCCCCAGCGTATCAGGTACCCTGCCCCCATCAAAGACCGTGATTGCACCCAGTTAATTCGTCAGTCTATTTGGGCATTTCCAAGCGGAGGGATTCCCCTTATCTAGCTGCACGTTTATACATGCCGAAGTATGGGGTTCTGTATATTTTCCGCAAAGAGGGTCCGTTTATCTTAAGGCGGTGGGGATTCTGTTATGCAGTCCAAGCTAATTACCAGAATCCTTATACTAGGGATTTTCTAGCAGGGATCCCTTTCTTCTTCTACGGGCCATCTAGCCTAAACTCTCAGCCTTTTGTGTTTCATGGCTGTACCCCAGCAGCACCCAGGGAGCCCTGGGATCCTATGGTATCATTTCAGGGGTATATTCCTGAAGTGAGGAGCATTGGGCCCGCTCGGCATGGCTTAAGTAGTCGGTGGACAGGAACGAACCCCTGCGGTTGACAGTTGTGGGGCTGTGGGGCTGGTTCGGGAGACTGTTGGTCTGTAGTCTGTAGTGTTGCAGGGCAGCTATATGCTGGACATGTGGAGACAGCAGAAAGAAGCAGCACCAAGCAGTTAGGTTTCCTGGCCAACAATTTTGTGCTTAGGGGTTGCCACTTGGTACCTGCGTCTCAACGCCTGCAAGAGAGTCACCTTGATCCTATGTGCATCACGAAGCTCGAGGGCAATCCGAGAAATCGGGAGGCCGAAATGCTCCAAGTGAAGCTCCGCACTTTTGGAAGCTGCATGGGCTCAGGGCGTTGGACTACAGTTGCAGAGTGTTGGCTTCGCACGGTCCAGGTAGACCTTGACCGCCCAAAATTGTCAAATCCTGTTTCAGTTTCAACCTGTCTTGGATATGAGATGAGGCTCAGGGCGTAGAAATTCAGGGTATGCTCTTGAAGCAGCAGCCAGGGCCTCCCACGCTAATCTGACTGCGCTCCCAAGATGAGATCTTCTGGAGCACACATCGATACGAACAATCATCATCACCTTCGTCACCATACGCAGATGAACTGCTGTTAGTTTTGCTGCAACAGTAATAACGGCAGTCATTTATTTAATCTGATTAATTAATGTTGCAGCAGGAAACAGCCATAAACATTGAAAACGCTCCAAGCCTTTAGCCACCGAGCTCCTAATCATCTAAATACAAAAGCCCCAGACGTAAACTGCTCTAAACTTCACCCCACCCCTTCCCTTGCCCACAGGCTCATCCGAATGGTGCCCGAGCTTCTCATCATGGTGAAAGCTGTGGCCTCCGCGGCGAGGCTGACCTTTCTACTTGATCATGGGTGCCGGTTTAGGGTTTCTGGCTTCCCCCCCACCCCCCAGGAACCCCATGACTTGAAGGTCCATGGGGAATTATACCCTTACCCTCCCTTCAAGGGGGTCTAGAGATATTCCGTTCTAGGAGGTATGGGGTCTAGGCCTGAAGAATTATCATGATAACGGCGAAGCACATGAGAAGTCAAATTGAATCTGAGATGGACAGGAGAGGGTTGTTGGCTTTATTGGGATTAAGGGCTTAAGAAGTTTTCGCTCAATATTGCGTTTGTAAGCCAATTTCCAGTATATTGTGAACTTACCTGGCCTACAATGGAGCGAGTAATCTTGGTAGCAGTAGGTTATAATTTCCCCCGGGCGGGGATGATCTGGGTTTTGGGTTCACAGCTCAGAGCTTCCATGGCGTTTGTGACTTGGGTTTGCAGACCAGGGTCTGGGACATAAAGGCAAGTGTTCAGGGCTTGCAGAGTTTAGAATTTCCAGTTCAGCCTTCACAACTGAAGTACTTGAGTTCAGGACAAAGTTAGAGTGCCAACAAAATGCTCTTTCTCATAAAGATCATATGACCAAGGCTTGTGGTGAAAAGGCCCCTGTGGAAAGTTTACCTTTGGGGTGCTTAAGGGGGAGCTGTAATGACTTCCATGTCATACCTTGTAATTCATGGTCCCCATATGCCACTCCCCTACCACTGATTCAGCACCAGCAACTGACACTCTGCTGATTGCAAGGTCCCTCAGTGGGGGTGATCTGGTAATCCTCAATTACTCCCTCATCCTCCCTAGTACTCCTCGAAGCTCCCGAAGGTTCCCCACATTCAGGACAATCTTGATCTGAAGTCCTCCTTATTAGAAGACTGGACACTTCTTGACTCACACTGTTTTGGGCACCTGCTTAGGTGCTATCCTGGTTTTGTGAGACCTATTTAGGTTGAGGCTTTGAGAGCTGACGCTCGCGCTTGATATTTCAACTTACGCCTTAACGAAGAGCCTGAAAACCTCAAGCCCGGAACTAAGAACTTACCTGGACCCCTAGCGATCCTTCCTGTTCGGTGTTCTTGTGAGTTTCCTGGGTATATCCCCCCCAAAAGAACAGGACATCAAGAATCCAAGTACCATCACCACCAATTTCCAAGCACCCTCTACCGCCCAAGCCTAACCCTGAGCCATGCTAAGCCCTGAAACTGAATTCTACGCCCTAGAAGCCCTGAAAGCCACCGCACAGGCAGCGGAGCCAGAAAGCCAAATGCTAAACCCTAAACACTAGATGAACCGTAAGAACTCCGAAGCGACACAAGCTGTGCAGCCTTGTGTAGGTCAGTGGGCTTCACTTTGCTTTTGCTAGGCATTAGCAAGGACCCAAGCATGACGCCGGCTTGATGGTTTAGGGTTTTGAATGTTGATGGTTTAAGATTTGAGGTCTTGAACTTGAGGGTTAGGGGTTTAGATTGCAGTGTTTAGAGCAGCCACGCTCCACACGCAGCTGGAGAGGATTTTCGGTAATTATTTGGCAAGTCGTAGCCTCATGGGTGATCACAGGCAGAAAGACGTTGCACGTGGAGAGGGCATGAGGAACCATGTTTCGGGCTTTAAGTTCCCGCCTTTATAGATAAAGTGAAGACGGCTTAGGGTTTATAGGACTTAAGGTTTTAGTCATGGTTCTCTGAGGTGAGATTTGCTGATTTGCTGTGCAAACAAACACAGGAGCCCAGAGCATAATGTAACTTTGAAAGGGGGGTTCGGTAGCGGAGCCCCAACACAGGAATCCACCCTAACCCTAAACCTAGACTCAAATTTCGCAAGACTCTTTGAGGTCTTTACGTGTTCGCCATTGCCTTTCGAATGACCTTGGAAGGCACAGGTATAGGCTGGAGTGTGCACTCTGCAGATTTAGATGCAGGGCGTAGGGCGTAGGGCGTGGCTTCAAGAATGGGAGTTTGGTTTTGTGCTTGCTGCTAAAGAGGCTGGAGGCGGTGAAAGGCTTGCTTTCTACCGCCTGGTTTGAACACTTTGCAGGTGAGACATGCCTTAGACGAGAACCTCCCAAATGGGTTCTAATTTCAAGAAAGGCATTTTACACCCGAAATACTGGGGATGCAAGCCCAAACGGCCCCGTTTGGGCCTCCATGTTAGTCAAACCCTAACTTAATCCCAAAATTCCAAGCCACTGCAAACCAGACCGCAGTGCACCCAGACCCTTTTTTTTTAATCAGGGTTTTTGCTCTGCGTTTGGGGTCTGCTCCTGTCGTGTAAGGGCTGCTTCAGCTTTGGAGCTAGGGTTTAGGGTCTTGGGTTTCGGCTTGAGGGTTCAGAGTTAAGTTTCAGGGTTAGGTTTTAAGGTTCAAGGTTTAGGATTTGCGGCTTCATTTTGCCCAACTAGAAGTCCATTTGTCAGTTTCCGCACAGCTCCACAGGAATCTCTTTCCCTTAAATTCCTCACTTCCAAAATCATGATTAAGAAGATCCCGTAAACCCCAAACCCTACACATTCTATTCGTAACGCTTGAATATGCATGGTAACTATAATGTATATATATGTATATTTATGTGTGTATATACATGTGTGTAGATATTTTTTATGTATATATACGCATACATATACGTGCGTATATGTGCATCAATATATATATATATACACATAGATAGATATTATGGGTTGGAGATTGTTGTAGTGAGGGAGACCTTCATACGCGATACAGTTAAAACTAAACACCTTCCATCCCAACCACCCTAGACTTCAATATGATCATGAGTATGCAAAACTCATGCAGGATCTTTCTTATCAATAACCTGGGAGTGCCTACAGAGGGCGACTTGGTCGACCCTGACAGTACATGTGTGGCATGTGACGGACTTGCAGGCCCGCCTTCCCACCTGTAATCTTCTTGACCTTGTGCTGAGGTGCCCTGACCCTTCAAACATCTTGTCGCTGAGCCGCAAACCCGAAGCCCAAAACTCCAAGCCCAAAGCAGGACCTACATCCTAGAGCGGAAGCCCCGAAGGCCCTCGTTTGCCAAGGTTTACGACTCGTCTCTGCATAGGATTTGAGGATTGTTCCCGCAATTTTAACGCCCGTTCCTGACAGGCGCCGAGAAATACCAGAATTGTGCCATTGCCATGCACAGGCTTCTCATGCACGGTGGCTTGGCTTAGACTGAGAGCTGAAACGGAGATAGATTACGTGTATTCGGGAATTGTGGGATCCTCTTCCGGAGCTTTGAGAGAACCAAAAGTCTTGGTGCATTCCGAACTACGATCCTCAGTGATTGGGAAGAATTGAGGATTTTAGACAGTCTCATGAGTTAACAAACGAGTTTCGTCTGCCTGCATAATGCACTTTCTTTACTATCGCAACTTGAACCAATGAGTAGGGAACACTAACAACCAGCATGCGAGGAATAGCAGGCCGGCGAGTGAGATCTTTCTCAACCAGCATCCAGTATCATCTGTCAAGATAGGCATCCCCAATTTCCATTGTTTCATCCATCATTGCCCCACGGCCACTTGAGGCACCCAGCTGAAGCACTCGCCGCCTACAAGCACAATGTTGCATAAGGGCGTGTGGCGATAGCGTATGCACGCGTGCCGAACCTTTTGGTCGCCCCTCATTTTGGCATCTCCTCGTGGCCTTGTCTCTATGGAGCCAACGCTTGCCAAGTATTGGGAAAGAACATGGAAACTAGTATTTGGGGTTTACCGTTTGGCGATTTTACACCACCCAGTAATGGAAATCAAACGGAAAAGAACATGTTCAAATTGAAGCTGTTGCATTATGCCCATGCCTGTGAGGCCGCACATTTACTTGATCCAGTGAGAACCAACAGGGCCAATGCTTAGGAAGCAAGCTTTAGGGATGAGGGTTGCGTGTTCATGGCCCAGGGGCTTTTGGTTTTGGAAGACGTACAGGAAGCAGGGCTGTTGCTATGGTTTGAGGATGGAAGGTGGCTCAGAAATTTGGGGTGTTCCTTTGGGGACAACACAAAACCAGCAGCTGACGAGGCAACGGCATCCCTAAACAGACCGGGCCAAAAGGACCACACCCTAAACCGCGCCAAACCCCAATTCCCTCACCCTAAATACGAAATAGCCAAGTCATACGCCCTGAACTCTAAACCCTGTGCTATCCTTATAACGCGCCTTAAGAGGACACTGGAACCCAGAATAACCCTAAACCCTAGAAACCCAAGAGCCAAGAACCCAAAATAGGAACCTTCCTGGATGACGTGTCGGGTGAAATGGATGCGCTGCTGGAGCAGAGCCTGCCCGGCCTCTCGCTGAAAGGGCTTGACACAAAATAGGGATCCCTTCAAAGGGGTTATGTGAGAGTTGTGCAGGGGTATGTAGTAGGGAAGGTTTGGGGGCGGCGGTGAGGGTTTCAAAGTACAACGACCTGGTCCGACCTCAGAGCAATTGGCGCTTCAGATACACCATAGTCTGAACATGGCCTTGCTTCAAATTTAATTTGTTTACTCTGGCCGTTGAAGGGGTTTGAAGAAGATTGGTGATGTTGGATGCTGATGAGGATGGCCCCCCTCATCAACAAAATGGGGGCCCTCAATAGTCGAAAGCGGTCGAAACAAACTACGAGTCTGGGGGATCATCGAGAGGGACGGGAATGAAGGAAGTAGTTCAGTCTAGTTTCGCAGAGGTAGGAAGGGCTTGGTCTTCGGAAACGAATTTCAGCCGTTATTTCAAGGCTTAGCCTTTACCTTCAATGGTTTTGTGGGCCTCGCCATTAAGCCACCAAAAATCCTTAGCAAAATGGAGCCCCCAAATCGTTTACATTATTCAGGTTCAGGGGCCCGCTGCCCTGCTCCCTTTGGCATGTGATTGCCTGGCCTCGTCGAATAAGCGCATTAATAGGAAATCCATGGTATCTGAAGTCGTCAGATTCCAGCTTCCGAAGGTAATCGATTCTGGGTTTGGGTTTGGGGTTTGCGCTTTATAGTGTTTAAAACCACTGGCGTTGATTGATATTTGAGCTGAGCGAATAAGTGCTTTCAAGGAATCGGTGGTTTCTGGTGGCTTCGAAGTCCAGGTACCGAAGGTATTAATAGAATCTGGCTTTCAGGTTTGAAGTCCTAGAACTTAGGAATCAGTAGCTTTCTGGCATCATACTGAACCTTCCTCAGGATTTCTTGCGCAGAAAAAGCTTCATTCTATTCGGCCCACCCAAGGTATACAGGCCTCTGAATAATTTTCAACAAGCTACATATTGTTGGGACGCCATGCGCCGATCGGGATTCGACTTTCTCCAACCATGTAACTAGGGTCCAGCCATACTCTGTCCCAAAACATATTCAACGGAAGTTGCAGGTTGGGTCACCGCATGTTGGGAAAGCCCACATGTGAGGTAGGGTGGTAGGGGTTTGAGCGAGGCTACTCAGAAGGGATGTCAAACTTATGGGGCGACAGTGAGTGCCCTTGTCCTTTGTGGCGGGTGTTGTTAAGATGTTGGGGAGTGCATTTAGGATTCCGAAATGTTGGAGACTGTACTGGGGGCCCTTTCAGCAGAACCACAAAACCAGATCTTAGCTTCGACACGACTTGCGGCTGTAACCCATGTCCCCAAAATCAAAAGCTTGACAAGGAGGAAAGAAGGTTTGGCAACCTCAAATCCAAAAACTCGGACCAGATTACAGTCAAACGACAATTGGGTCCTCGGTTTGTGCTTTGGATTACCAGAACCCTCTTCTTAAATGAGCCTTTTGAATTCGTTGCCTGTCTGAGGCTTCATCCTCATGCTCCTCGGCCTCGCATTCAGAGGGTGACTAGTGTCTGAGTCGAGGCTACGAAAGCTCCAAGCAAAGGATCAATTTCTGCTCATGTGGAGAACTTCGGATTCCACTCGTGTTTTTTGTTAGAACTTAGGATAGGACAAGCTGAAGGTCTGGGATGAAAGACGTAGGGTTGAAGCTTGGGGCTTCCATTCTGTGATGGCCAGTGTCTGGCCACGCAGTTTGGGGCTAAGGGTTTGTTTTTGGCCGTCGCGACAAACCTTTTTTGGCAATGCTATATCGCTGTGTGTACTAAAATGTGTTTTCAAGTACGGGACATGGTGTCTGAAGAGTAGCACGCTAATCAACCCAAGCATCTATATACTACACACGCTCCTATTCTGCTTCAAGCCCTGTGCTCTCAGCCTCTAGGTACATCTTCATCGTCCTCTCGGCTTGGGGCTCAGGAAAGAAATCGGAGTTTCGCAGAACTGTCGCCCACTTGTACATGTTCGCCAAGAAGGACCCTAATGCCCTAATGCCCCTGAATCGGAGAAATGTGCTTCATCATATAAGGGATCCTGAATGTCCAAGAGCTTACAGGGGTTATGATTGAGATTTAAAGATTTAGGGGCTGAAAGTGTTCTAAAATTGGGGGGGGGGGGAGGTCCCCATATTTTTGGTGTCAAAATTACACAGATGATAGTACATTGGGGTCCATGAGGGTTCCCATATTCATGGAATCGCCGAAGTGGGTTTCTGAGCCACAGCTCATAATGATGCTACAGCAGTTCCTGCTGGCCCCATCCAGTCAGGGAACGTCAATGTGGTAGTAAGGTCGACTCGCCCTCGCTGTTTAGTATGTGTAGTCCTTCTGGCTAAACCCCAAACCCCAAACCTTAGTATTTTGTCATGGGGGTCTTGGGCTGGGGGTGGGGGCTTGCGGTCCGAGGGCCGTCTTAGCGAAAGCTCGCAGTGTAGGATAGATGAAATTCACCGGATAGCTGCAGCACGCGGTACCAAAGCCGGTGTCTCTTTGAGAAGGAACTCTATGAGTCTTTGAGGTTGCATGATGGTTTGGGTACAGGTAGGAAAGAAGATGCATGGAAGAGGCATGCCTGGTTCTTGTTTGGTTGTGCTTGATCCTTGCCAACACAGTGGTCCATCTTCAGCACGACATTCCTGTGCACCACAAAAGGTGCCATACCTGAAGATTATAATCACTCGTTGTTTCTGCCCCCTTTCATCAGCTACTTGCCCCGACTTTCTGGGGCTTGAGATGGTAAAATGGAGCCCCCAAACGGCCAGCAAAGACTCCAGTCCCTCGTAAAGGGGGCTCTGTGAGGTTACATGTTAGACTGGCGAAGGGCCTGTTTTGGCGCATTGAAGATGCGCCTGGCCGCTTACAGTGCTGCACGGACCGTGAGGCTTACGGTTGAGTCTAGCATGGACTGCTCCTACCAGCACGGGATTTTACAGTTGCAAGAGTTACATGGCCACCCATTGAGTGTAATAAGCGCAACATTGAGTTGGAACTTATGTGCAAGCTTGCTTTGAACGGACATTGGAGGAAAAGGGCCGACCCTAGATTATGGGCTTGGAGTTGACGTACGATGCAGTATGACTTAGGCATGTCATATTATGATTGTTCCGAAACAACATTTGAACTCGCGCATGCTTCTGCATTAGGCTTTTCAGGTCTTTGCCATCCATAGGTGTCCTTGACGGGGATCAGAAACTCAGAAACCTATCATGAAGTTCTAGCATGAGGCTTATAGGGCTTATGTAGGGTTTATTGATTGGGCATTGCCGTGGGCCCCCCATTTGGCACCCCAATGAGCTCCAAAAAGGAGACCCCTACCTTTGACAATCCCTATGTTCAGCTGCACGCGTTATACAATGCCTTCTCTGCGCGCATCTAACCAGCAAGCAAGGCCGTGACGATCATGAACATGCTGAAGCTTGGCAATGGCTTGGGGCATTTGGCGTTTAGGTCTTGAGGCTTAGGCTTTAGGATATAGGTTCGGGCTTAGGGCTTATCGGGCTTGGGGTCTGGTTCATGTGACCTGAGATGACATAGGGGACTCCACATTCGGAAGCCCGAAGCCTCAAGTCTTCAAGTAATATGCATCTGTATATCCATATTATGCATATCCGCATATACATACCTCCTATATACCCCTACATAGTCGTTATCCCCCTCTTCAAAAGGGGCCCATATCTTTGCGTGTCTCTCAGGATTGGTATCTTGTGCGAAGTGATCACAGCTGTGGCCGATGCAGAAAAGGAGGCGCTTCAGGTCAGCTGGACTACAGTCTCCTGGCCTACTTTGCTATGTTTTGGTGTGTCTACTTTACCAATGTTTATTATGATTGTGACAATTCATATATGTTCTGGTGTGTACTTTACCGAATCCATGGTTATAAGCTCTAAGTTGAAATGAAATGGACACATGGAAATGAGATGGAACCATGGGTTATACATGGGTTCTGCCCTGGATTTCTTTGGTGTACTGCAGAAGTCTGATATAGGGGATTTTAAGTTTCCAACATTGTGGATTATGTATGGCCTCTTGAGGCGTGTAGTGCAGAGGCCTGAATGGTGAATGATCTCAGGTAGACCTCAAAACCATATTGGTAGTCAACTGGGTCCCTGTAATGGGCTGTAATGGGCCCCTACTAGTTGGGATTCAGGGTTCAAGAAGGTTTGAGGTTTGAATGCATTGGGGCTATAGCCTGGGGGGAGGTTGGGGTGAGCGGTGCATGGGTTGAGAGTATACGGTTGGATTGCGGATGCTCGGATCTCCCTCTAACATATTATATGTTGTACCACGGATAGGGGGTGGCTTGTGACACTGGGACCAGAAACGGAGATCCTACTCTATACCTAAACCCTGAACAGTGTCAGCTAGAGTCCGAAACGTTCCTGTTCAGGGTAGCTGTGCACTCCTACCCCACAAGACCAACGCCTCGTTTGAGACAAAACCTTAAACCCTTCTGTGGATACCTTCCTAGCCACCCCAAAAGCGATCTACAAACTAAATCAGCCGTAAGCCCCACGGGAAGGTACCAAAAATGCCTGTATGTCCTCCACGCTGTTTCTTCTGGATCCAACTTTGTCTGAGGAAGTCCTGCAGACATGTCTATCGGCTGGTGCGGACCAGAATAACGATGGATGCATTGACCTCCAGGAATTCCACAGCAGCTTGCCACGCTTAGGGATTAGATGTGATCAGTTACAAGAGTTTTGACTTTACTTCTGTTTGAGAGCTTAGATTACTGCGTTGAAGGGTATTCTAGACCCTAGACCCCGCCAAACCGGCTTTGGTGGCGGCTGGAACACCCAGCTGTTTGCCACTCTGATTCTTTAAGTGCACCCCATCGTCTCCTCATGGTCCCCGTACCTCCCTAAACCCCCTAAGGGCTCGCATTTTGCACTAGTATTGTCAGAACACTTGCAATAGTACCAGCAAAAGGCGGACTGCTGGTAGTGAGAAAAGTGGGACGTACCCCTTGTTGACTGCGCCCATCCGTGGAAAATACATCGCGGCGGCATGGGCCAGCTTCAGGACTCCAAGCCTTTCTCTGAAGGTGATCCCCACTCACTAATAAGGACCACAGCGGCTACGGGCCAGGATTGTTTTGGGCGAGGTACCTATGTATGCCTGTCATGTTGTACTGGTACTGCCCGGGAGGACTGCCCCATAACAACTAGCACCCCGTTCTGAAAGTGGTCTTTGTCGGGCATGCTGCTGGATTTCAGGTTGGTTTTGAGGCGGTAAACCCCAAGGGTTTTGGCCGCAGGATTACTTGAAGGCAGGTAATTAATATTGGGGTGAACAGGTTCTTAAGGACCTGAGAATATGTAGAGAATCACCAAAAGCATTGTATGGAGGTCCTGGAACTTGGAAGCTCCCACTGAGCGGCAAGAAGTTGCCTTCAGAAGTTGCCCTTGTTCTTTCCAGGGCAATACATGCATGCTAAGGCGCAGGCCTGAGCCAGGAAGCCCTTAGAATTGAAGCACATATGAGCCCTGGAATATTGAACCCTAGATCAGAAGGTCTAAGCTGCTGCTGCCGGTTCAAATCTCCTGAAAGAACTATGCAAACACCAAGAGTGATCCGAAAACAGTTTTTGAATTTAGTTCAAGGGTGCCAGCCCCCCATGGTGCAGGGCTCAACAGCAGTGAGTGTCCCTTTCATGTAATGGGACCGTCTATGTTCTCAAGCTCCATAACAGGCCCCTAGCAAGGACAACATTGCAGACATGTGACCCCTCCAAACCCAGGTATGATCCAGAACCAGCAGGTGCGAAAAGTGCTGAAAGAGGTAGAAGCGCGGCTGCAGCCAACTGCGTCCAGTTGAGTGGCTGTTAAGGAATTTTTGCCAAGTTATTATCATAAGGATCCCTATCACTTGCTACACATGTGTATTCTGCTATTTATCCTTTTGCAGCCCCGCGATCCATGATTCTATAATCTGTCTTGCATGTCGCATGATGCGGTGTCTTAAAATTGGTGGGTTTTTTGTTGAGGGCTCTGCGTGTGTGCGCAGTGTCTCACTTACCCTACACTCTTGATCCTTTCTGTCCAACAAGAAAGGGTTCTGAGTGCCAGCCCTGGAAAATACTATCGTTAGTACTGGTCATCCCCATGATATTAACCTCACACACGCACACCACTTTTCACAAATCGTCATGCCTCTTTGTTAGTGGTGCTATGTTCGGATTGTTTTCTAGAGGCCTCCTATCACTCGGGGAACGCGTAGAAGCCTCTGCATCTTGGCAAAGCCTCCAAACACTACAGCCGAGGACGTTGACGCCAGGCCTTCAGCTTTGGCAGCACCATCGTGGGACTAGAGGAAATAGAATGCATACACACACATATGTATATAATGTATATATATATACACATATATGCATATATATATATATATATGTATGTACGTGGTAGAAGAGTCGGTGAATACAGATATGCACACGCTGATGGCTTCGTTTTGTGTTTAGGGTCTTGTAAGTGCATGCATACATAATCCAATTTAACATGCACGAACACAATCAATCAATCAAGCAATCAACCATCCATCCATCCATCCATCCATCCATCCATCCATTCTTTCTGTCGCAAGTCTGCTGTCTCTTTCAGGAGGCCAACATGGCTTGAGGACTTATTGGTTGCGGAGCCCGTTCCCTTTCAGGTTCCTAGCAGTTGCAAAGGCAGCACAGGCAGTAACCCCCAGACCCTACTACTTGTTCAGCCTCCTGGTTGGGCCAATGGCTAGCGGCTACGATTCGTGAATGAGGAGGAACATTTTCCAATGCATTTTTTGGTACTCATTCTCGTCGTATAGCCTATACTACTCAAACAGAGCATCCTAAGTCTGGCCTTTATCGAACTCGGAGAATTGCGAACAGCTTCAGAGTTTTCAGCCTTTCATCCGTATTGAAGGCTGAGCACCTGTGATTTTTGAAGAATCGCTCTTGATTCTGCGACCTCTACCCCTGGAGATGGTCTCTTTTAAAAAGAGGCGGCCTTGAGGGCCCCTTTTTGCATAGCTTAGGGGTCAGTTTCAGAAATTCCTGTACAGCCTATAGCTTGGAGAAAGCAGGGGCCATCCATTGTGGAGCCCTATTTTGGTTAGGCCTTCCGCATCACACCTAAGTAGTTTGGGAAGAAAGGGCTGCAAACAGAGCCTTTATGAACCCAGACATCTTTGAGAAATGGAACTGAGGTCTCGTAGTGGAACTATTCATTACAGAAAATCAGGGCTTTGCAGGATCTCATGCGCGGAAATTCAACTTGGCTTCGATATGATCCCTCGATCCCTTCAAAAGGGTTGATCTTCTTTTGACGCACCCTCAGGTGAATAATGGCGTGTCCATGTTGTAGTAATTTGTTTGAAGTTCCTGAAAACTGAAGACCCATAGTGTTGAGAGGTTTCCATTAGTCAAAGCAACTTTGAATCCAAAGGTCCAGACCCTGGTGAATTTCTCGGACGTCCTGTTTGAGGACAGACATGTGTAAGGTCTGGGGTCTGGGCGTAGGGATTCAGAGATTTAGGGTTGCGGCTTGAGGGTTCAGATTTTTGGAGCTCAAAGCTGCGGGCCACTTTTGGAGTGTCCTTGTGTTGTGGCTTCTGTTGGGGGTTATCTGATTATCTACTACAGAGTCGCAGGGACTAAGCAGGAAATCCATTTCCAATACCAACACACCCTCCTGATAAACATATTTCCAGCGAAGTCACATCATAGGTGGGAAGATGCTTTCCGATAAGGGGCTATGAGGTTGAATTACTGAGGTAGGTGATTTCCATCGTAATCATCCAGCATAACGCTAGACCTTAAGCGCGCGGAACAATGCTTCTGAAGTGCCTATCATACATAGTTCCTGGAAGGACCTGCTAGGTCTTATGGTAATCCACGTACATTTCAGATGCCTTGGGTTTAGTAGTTAAGGCTAGTAAAGGTGCACATGGATTTTAATCAGGATAGTCTTTCAATCTTCAAGCGGCGTTCTGGGTGGATATGTTCTGAGGGAACTAAACGGGTTATCTTTGTTCCATGGCAAGAGCTGCAGGTGCACCTTCTCCTTCCGCTTAGAGGCTCGAAGCGAGCACACAAGCAGTTCCTTGACGCCAAATGTGCATTCATGGCTTTTGGCCCAGTCTCCTGAAGGTAACATCTCTTACATGCATGTGGTCTATGGCGAAGCCGTTTGCAGGATCCGTGTGCCCTTGGGGGTAAGCCTCAAGAAGAATCTAGATAAGGCCAATTCAATCCTGGGTATTATGCCTAATTACGCAGTACACTGAACCCTAGAGCTCCAATTCGGAGGTTGTGCATTTTCCAACCCAACTTACCTCAATTGGCAGGATGAGGATGGCACCACGCAGCCACAGTTCCTGAGCCAGAACTGCTGATTTTTGTTTATGAGGGTTTAGGGCTTAGGGCTTCGGGGTTAGTTGACTCTAGCAAGTAGGGGATGAAAACAGCCGATATACATACACTACCGGTTTGACTCCTTAGTAGCACGGGGCGGGCTGATTTTCGGTTCGAGGGTAAAGATTCCAAAAAACAACGTGTATGAGATTGTCGATCCACATGCTGGCCAGAAGAGAGGGGAAGAACACGCTCTTTTGCATCCACGAAGTATGAAACCTCTTAAACATACATATTTCCCTCATGGGAGGTTGACCATTGGCAGTGGTGACTGCCCAGAAATACCTGAACAAATGCCTCTCTCATCAATTTCAAGACGCGGCCGCATCGAAGCCTTCATTCCCAAACCCCTTCTGGTGCAGCCTCTCTGCGCTTGAGACTTCAGTGGCTTCAAACGGGTTGAGGGTTTTGGTCGTTAAAGGTTTATGGTTTACCTAGGGTCTATGCAGATCCTCACCAGCATTGACTCTTCTCTGAAATAGCATGGAATCCCGCATAGCCCCATTTTGAAACTTCGCTCGGGGAAAGCGCATTGCACATTTCCAAGTCAATTCTTGGTCATCAGCGGTGGCAGCTTGTGTTGGGAACCTGTATAGAAAGGTCTAAGTCCACTATCAGGTTGTAGTTGTTGCCCACGGTCCCCTCAGCAGAGTATAGTCATCAGAATCATAGCCATACTGTTCTGGCGCTGCCCCTAGGAGAGCTAGCAGGAAAAACTGCGATCCCTAAACCAATCTCAACATTGAAGCCTGATTCCGAAGCCCCAATGTTTACACCCCAATCCTTGAACCTGGAATCATTATGGCTCTGGATAGTCGACCCACAAACCAAAAACTAAACCAATCCCTAAACCCAAAGTCCCCCCGGACCAAAACCAGTAATCTGTAAGGCTCCCCTTTGCCGACTTCATGCAGCGGCTGCTGCAGCTCAGGGGCAGGAATACGGCTACAGTCAAGGAGCCGGAGAAGGTTTTGAGGGTTTTGTGGCTAGAGCAATGTGCGCCTTTCTCCTCTCGTGCGCTGGGGCGCCAACTCTCGAACGGGTTTCTTTAATTACTTCCCTGGAAGCTGGTGCGTAAGCTTTGAGGGTTTAGGTTCAAGGGTTTAGGTTTTGGGGTGCCTCACGAACCCTTTCAAGAACTTACATGGAAACCCACCAAAATCTTTTTCTTAGGGACAGTGGTCTGCCCGAACCCCCTTCCGGGCTCCATGCTACAGTAGTTTGAGACAGGGCTTAGAAGTTGCAAACTTTCTCAGGGTGTGGGGGGGTTGAGTGGCGTCACGGTCTGGAGGGGTTTGGATTGACGCATGTTTTGGTAAGGTTGGGGTTTGGGTTCAGGGTGCAGGTATGCCGGGGTCAGTGTTAAGCGGTTAGGTTTAGGTCTGTGGGTGATCAGGGCTTGGGCATGTCAATGTAACATTGGAACTACGGAAGCCTCCCTAAATAAGGGTACCCCAGTATAGACCCCAAAATACTATAGTCATTATTATAAGGACCCCCCAAAAAGGTACCCCCAATTTTGGGAAAACCTCACACAGGGATTCAGAGACGAGGCTTTCAGAATCCAACCGCAGTATGGTCCTGTCAGGAGACTCCGATATAAACCCAATGTCCATGTCATTTTCCAGGCTCTTTTCCATTTGATCCTCCATTATTGGGGGTAATCTGTCTACACCCCAGACCCTGAGAGTAGTTTCCATTTCCTCTGGATTCCTGGCTTCATATAAACCGCATGTAACCCCCCAGCGATGTTACGATTTGGGCTCTAGCTAAAGGCTTAAACCTACTTGAATTAGCATTGATCTCAAAGAATGCGCTACAAGCACGACTGTCCCTAGAGATGGCAAGTTGGATGTTAGTTTAGGAGGGCTAGAGCATCAAAGCAAAGTTTCTGGCCCTGACAGGGTCAACGTTCATAGGGATGATCGGCTGCGGTCTAAAGGAAGGTGGGGGTGTGCATGGGGATCCTTCTGGGATGTCTGCGGATGTCTTTGTCTATTGGTTTATTGTACATCGCAGCTGGGTTGTTGACTTGTTTCAGTCCGTCGACACGCCAGCAGACATATCGCATTGAGGACCATCTAGAGGAGTGATCTTCAACAGTTGTTCACGAGTGTGGTTGTGGTTGGCGGCCTGGAGTCGGGGAGTACACCTTCGTGGAGTACATTGACTTCTTGGTCGTAAATGTTGTTTGTGGATGCCGAGGCGGCTGCTGTTAGGACGGTTTAGTTTTGTTCCAGGTATAAAGGTGGCTTTGGTCACCATTTGGCATGGTCCGGCGACCTCATGTTCTTCATCTTGGTCGTCATGGTTCAGTACAGCGAGTGGATCCCCCCCCCTTCCCACGACCTGCTAGGCCCACGATCTTAGTCGTGATGCATGGTGGCCAGTGGAGGGAGGCTTTCTGCAGTTCTGCCTCCCGGATAAGTAGTTTGGCAGGCCTCGTCGCGGGCCTGGATGTGATTTTTGGTGCAAGGCTACGGCTTTGGTGCTGGCTTTGAGCTGGAGGAGGGAGGCTTCGTGCAGTACGGCCTTCATGGTGTGTGGCTTGGTGGCGCCTATAATGGGAGGCAAGGCGATGTTTGGTGGCAGGCCGGTGTCAACCATGGGATTGAAGAGTACCTTTCCATATTTGGGCCGCCGACGTGTCTGGAATCCCACAAAACAGGGCGAGCATCCTTCATGCTACTCAGGATGTGGCAGTGCGGATTTCCGCAGTAGACTGGATGCGCTTGTTTCCAGCAAGGGTGCCCCCTAGCCGTCCTATCACTCAACATGTCCAGACTGCGTAAGCCAGGCAAGAACTCGAGCAACAAGTAGCGCTGCTGAAACATGCCCGCCCCCACTTCCCAAATATCGTTATCGTTGGATAGGGTTGAAATGAGCCCTACGTTCTGCACCGGAACGCATTGAATCGAAGCATACTCCGGCATCTGTTGCAGGACCTCGTGGACCTTCGAAAGTGGATTAGCTACTGGGCATCACTTCAGTCCTCTTGAGCTCATGAACGGCATGCATGCCTGGAGTGCCATGTTGTTTTCTCTGCACCCGTTGAACAACCGCATGAACTTGATTGCACTTGCACCATGACATCCCCCGCTACCTTTCATTCATTCAGAGCATTGATCCTGAAGGTAGAATTGGGATGTAAGATGTTGGTTTTCGGGTGGTGCTCTAGAATTCTGGCCGCATGCTTTCAAGCATGCAGTGCTGATTTACTCAGCGGTAATCAGGTAGCAGCAACACGGATATGACAGCAATGACAACAACTGCAAAAGTCATAACATCATGCGGGGTGGGCAGAATATCAACCAGCAGCGGTGGCCCCACTGAAGGTCTGCTCTGACTTGTTAAGCATCTGTCCTAGGAACTTGCAAGTTCATACAAAGGAAGAGGAAAGGCTGATAGTATGCACGACAATGATCATACGTGCAAGGTTGCGGTTAAGCCTAATCCTAGATCAAAAAACAGTCAAACTCAGAAACTTCTAAACCTCCTAAGCGTGGAGAGCGTCCAAGGCCGTGAACTGCGCCATCAGCCGCTTGTCCGGGGTCAGGATTCAGGCTTCAGGAGGCTTACGCTCCAGGGCTGAGGGTTTATAGGTTCACTTCTTTTCGAAGATTGTTCGTGCAGAAGCGCCATCTCCCTTCATGAAGGACTTGCCTCATCAAAGGTTGAGTGCGCCCATACGATGCCACGAGACATTTGCCCTGAACTCTTACAACCCAAGATCGTGAGCCCCAAACCCTGAACCCTACATACCATCATAACCTTACATGTGGTCGTAAACCAATTACAGGGTGCCTCAGGGCCCCATGGCGTCCAGTGCATTAGCGAAGCCAAGCCCTAACCCTGAACCCCTACCACCTCAGCCCTCTCTAATACCCACCCATGGCTCCTTTGCCACGTTCTATCCGTCAATCCGTGGGTGGGAAACTGCCATGCTTCAGATAAGCTGATTCCTATTACCGGGGTATTATCAAACGCTTCTTTATAGATTCCTTGTGGGCTTCTCACTAGCATACACAACACGCCCATCAAGGACGCAGTGAATTGCAGTTCAGGCACCGCTCAACCCTGATCTTCAACTGTCTACTTAGTCTACTTTACGCGATGAACCCGCTCGTGCGAACAAGTATCAAATTTTGTTGGGTTATGTAATCTTATTACCGTAAGTAGAAGGTTAACCTTTGAGGGGGTCAGAGAAGTCAGCAACTGGGCTTTCTATTTCATATGGTAACCTTGGACTATTGGATTGGCCGTATGTTACAGCTTGGGATTGCAAAACGATCCTTACTGCCGATGCCTTGGGCATCTACCGTAGCAGCTTTCAGTACCCCCGTGATTTCCCACCGCAGAATTCTTCAGTGCATCTCCAATCATCTACCCATCACATGGTTGAAACCGCTTAGGCCCCTACATGTGTCAAGGATCCTGCGTCTTCACGCATGGGTTACTTTAAGGTCGTTCGGTAAAGAGCTTATGAATATGGAGACCATGTAGCAGCAATTTCAGTGTGCGAACGGAGGAATGAACAAGTGTGTCAACAGAATCTTCGCAAGAGACGCCTCGCATTTCCTATCCGTTTTCATCCCACGGGTCCGAAGCCGTCTCCTTAAAAAAAGGTTCACGCTCTTCAAAGCCAGAAACAAGCCACAGAGTCTTGATCCAGAGCCTACTCAAAGGTTCAGGTCGGTCATCAAGTACAGTAGTCAACATCAGCGTTATAAAGTTATAGAACGCATCCAAGAACCCTTCTGCTGTAAGGCCCTTATAACTTGAATCGCAGGCTCAGCTTTGAACCCTTAGCCCTAAAATCTTGGAAGCCTTGAATCCCTAAACAAGTAACACTCTTGGATCCTAAAGCCTTGAACCTCTAGACTGTAATCTACAGCGATCCCAGCACAACCTGCGCGCTGAACACTTTCAGGTCAGTCTCAAGCCCGAAGCATGTGCAACTGGGACGAAAGAAGCAGGTCCCGCTTATTGGGGTATTAGGGGTTGAGGGTGTTTAGGGATTTGATTGCTTACGGGCTGCGGTTCGTGGTAGGATTCAGGCATTTGGGTCTGAGGTGGAGCACGCGGCAAGCATGGGGGTTTCTCAAAAGACCTTTGGGGTACAAATGGATGGGAATTCTAAGTGTGGGTTCGCATGTAAAAAATGTTCGGAGCTTATTTGGGAAGCCCACAGGTGATTTTAAACTTGAGTAGGAAGTCCTCAAAGAACACCATTTACTGCAGGACAATTCATGTCAAAACTTGAGAACTCCAATGCAACATAGAGGTAAAATTAGGATCTGAGACCAGACTTAGAATTATTGAAAAATCTCGTTTGAAAAGGCTCCTACATACCCCTGTGTAATCCTTATTGTTGAATGCCAGTGGCAAGTTTGAGAACGCCCCATTTGCATACGAAGTAAGCCCTAAGGGGACTCCGCATCATCGCCACATGTTAGGAAACCTTCAGGTGCCGTAGGGCGCGCTTGGGAGTCTTTTTAGGACATGCGCGGTAAGTGCGGTTATAACGGCTCTAAGTGTTGTACGAGCCAGAAAACTATTCAATTTCACTCCCGCGAAATCAGTATCACTGTGGCACCATAAGCCGCCAAATCTTCCCTATCCATATGTGCGCGATTCCACACACTCATCGCTTGCTAAGTGACCCGAATCCCCATATACTTCCCATTACCCGTTTAAATCTCCATTACCTCGGCACAAGCCCCAAGTCAACTCCGAACCCTAAATCCGCATCCATGAAATTAAGTCCAACCGTAAATCCCCGTGAGAACCCCTAAAAAGCCGGTAAGGCCTAAACCAATAGCAAGGACCAGTTCGAGACCCTTGGTACCTGCCCGCAATATTCTTAAAGACAAGCAAAACTGAAGGAGAACTAACCAAATCCAAAACAGCACATCGCAAAACCAGAGCAATCGAAGAGAATGCAAGAGCCGAGGCCCGGTTCAGATAGGTTCACGTGACTGGCCAGAAGTTGATGCGGGCATCAGGTAGAAGTTGTGGGTTTAAGGCTTAGGGGTTTAAAAGTTTGGCGTTCAAGCGTGATAAGGTTCAGGGCTGAGGATCCTTCTTTGCTGTTGAAAGACACTGAGGGAACTACTAATCTATGTGATCAACTTGCGACGCATCATGTTCGGGAACCTTTGAGCTCTGAAAGTTCTGAAGGTGTGACGCTTCGCACGAGCTCGCGTACGTTAATGATGCCTGCCCTCCAAGTAAGAATGCCTACACTTCCTTTAACTATTATCATCCCCCTTAAGTAGATAGAATATGGGTATATGAGGAGCTTATTATAATCTACCCAAAGCCATATTCTATCTACTTAAGGGGGACTATAGGTATGCTTTGCTAGTAGCCGTGAGATGAAGGGAAGATTTAATGTTTGGGTACCCCAGAAAGCCTGATGCCCGGTAGTTAGGGGATATACCGCATATATCTCAAATCATATAATGGGATTCCTAGTACCATGTAGAGCAATGTACTCCTTAATTTGATTGAGATGTGTTGTGCTCTCGAAATGCTGAAGCCCTAAACCTTGAATATCATTACAACAAGTAGTTTCAATCCTAATTTCCCGTTCCTGCGATTAGGGTTGGGGAATAATCGGCTGCGCAGGTCTTTGGGAGTGGGGTTGCGCTGAGAGTATTAATCCCCGTTTCCGATACATGTTCCATGCTCTTTCCACTTGATTTTCAGCTTGAACAGTTGTGGAGAGCGATGATGGAGCTGCAGTTCCAAGCTCGCAACTGGAAAGGTTTGAGGCTTTGCCATGGCGTTGACGTCTTCATGTACCTGTCTGCTCGCAGCCAAAAAGTCATGTCCGACAAGAATAGTTGCAGCCGACGAGATCGGTCTTAGAAGTAGAGGCAGAGTTTTGCAACTTGTCCCTGTCTAGCACGCAAGGGGCATGTAAGCAGAAGGGTCTTACAGGATTGTACAGGGCCCCTGATGTTTGTCTTGCGCGTTGGGTGCTTTGACAAGGCCTGTGACGCCATGCCATCTCAGCTCTTCGAGGCGCTTGAGGGCTTCAGGATTCAGTGGGTAAGGGCTCAGGGTTTGGGGTTTAGGGTTGAGGTCGTGGTTCGGGGTTTAGGGGGCTTAGTGGCTTGACTTCAGCTTCTGGGCATATCCCGTTCACAACAAGCATAAGTATACATGCGACGCGTAGAATTGAGTTACATCTGCAGATACCATGCGGCCTACACTTTCCTAGGATCAGTTCATGAGTTTCAGCAGAAGCAGCCAAGGCTGCCCCCACCCCCCCCAAAAAAAAACAATCAAGAGGGGAGCCTCTACAAAGTGGAGGTCTGGGATTTAGGTTCAGTTTTAGGGTGCCCCTTACACAACCTCGATGTTGCTTCCGTTTGAACCTAGGGCCCTATGTACGCGCAGTGAAAGAAAGACTCCATAGCTTTGAATGTTCACGGATTCCCCATCCTTTCGCGTTGATGTCTGAGCGTGGAGGCGCTGAAAGCCTTGACCATGAGCGCAGAAGATGTGGACAGCTAACGTTGCGTCATTTACCGCCTCCTTTCAAATTGTTCTGTGCGTGTAACCCATGCATCTCCAATATTAAGCTGCGTGTCGTTCCCCGCGCCCTTCAAGCCCCACCCTCTCCCAAATTGACATGGAGCCTCTGGAAACTCTCATGACAAGGGCAGTATAGTCTTTATGAGGCCTTCTTTGGAGTTCTTTCCCGTTATCCTTCAACTGAACCCTGACTCGAAAATGGCCCTACACGGAAAATAAAACAGCAAAATGCAAGGGTTTCATCCTGAAAGCCCGAGACCTCGCAAGGCTAAGCCCATCAAGGTAAGGATTTGACCTTGCAAGCTTCACTTGCTTGACACCTTTGAAGGCAAGGGACGAGCTCCAGCACTCGTCCAACAGACGGCTGGGCTTTCGTGCCTGGTCAGGCCTGGCTATGTTTCGGGCGAGATTACTTGCTGGTCGCTAGTCAGCAGTAGGAATGGAGGAGTGGGCAGAACATGAAAACTGCTGCGTTACTGGCCTTCCTCCATTCCCTGCAAACAAACAGCAAGTTTTGGGTGAGCCCTTCCCCCTTCCTCCATTGCTTGCTACCGGGCAGCAAGGCTTGGTTAACATTACACTCTGGCTCCGCAAATATTCTTGCCTATACCTACTTTGGGGTCTAGATGTATGCGTATACTACCGATTTAGAGCTTCATTTGGTGTTGATGGGTAAGGATATAGTTTTTTGGGGTTCCAAGCTTTTGTGAAGGCTCTAAGTGTGGGGATGTACAACCTTTACACTTAGGACACGTCAGGGTTCGGCCACGCCAGGTCCGTCATAGTTGTGCAGAGGTTGAGGGTTCAGGTTTAGGGGCTCATTGTTTAAGGAGCGACCTGGCTTCATGGTTGGGCTCAGTAGGCAGTTGTGGCTGAGGATCAAATGAAACTGGTTTTTCCCATGCACTATGGGAACAGTTTTCGACATTTACTCAGTCCCACAATCCTTAGGCGTACACGACGTGACGCACACTGAACCGCACATTCCTCATGTTTACTAGAACTCCTGACAGAAACCAGCAGCAGACAAGCTGCGCCCTTCTATACTTGGCCGAAACGGACCACGAAACCGTAGGCGCAGTCTCAGGGTTCCGGATGTAGGATGCTCCGCAGCCTCACCACTCCAAAGCATGGACTGCCAGATGAGCCATGGTACAGCCTTGATCGAGTTCTACTTGGCTCAAACATGTTCAGGCTTGATTTGGACGCGCCGTTAGGCGCCCGTAGACATGAAGCCCCAAAGCTTAAAGCCTGTACCCTACACACCACACCCTAAACCCCAAACCAAATGCTTAATCCCAAGCCTGGAAAACTAGAGGAAATCCGGCTTCTTGCAGGTGCCTTGAGGGTCGTCGAAAAGATGTTGCCCGGCGGCGTGTAATATAGTGGAGTGGTGTGTAGGGTTTCGGCCGTGAAAACATTCCCCGCAAAGATGAATGTGCCCCTTGCACGGGGTGCAATGTGCGCAATGGTGCTGTCACTACTGACCCTATCAGATGTCCCACTCTAGCATACGAAGGCTCTGAGTTTGTGAGGTTGGGCTACTAAGGCACCACCTCCAAGGGGGTAGATACTGGGTCTTGGAATGCCCATGGTGTATATTTGGGAGTATTGGGGGCTGTCAGCCTTAAACCTTCCCCACTTCAGGATATGGTTTCTGAGCCGCCGATCTGCATAAAGCAAGTTTAGATGCCATGGCTTAACTCCATGCTGGGTAAGGCTGGGGATTAAGAGTGGGACCGGTGCATCATCACTTGCGCATCACTTGCGAGGATTTGCCAAGGTGCATGATGACGAAGTACTTTTTGACTGTTGACTTCTAGATCAGCACGTATAGGCAGTTCGAACCGCAGCAGATGCCCCGATGTCAGGATCTACGATTCTACTTATAGTGTAACAGTTGCCATCCCTAAAACCCATATACGAAGCTTCAAGCTCCACACCCCAACTGTTGAACTTAAAACTTTAAAGCCGCAGTTACACCTTACAAGCCCTCAACTCTGAACTCTGAGCCCTAACGCCAAACTCTACACCTTTCACCCTAAAATCTAAGCCTTAGTCATGGGTTCTGATACCCACCCCGTCCTGCACTACCCATCCCCCCACCCCAAAAGTTCCACCTTCATCAGCTTTACCTGACCCTATGCATGTAAGCATACATAATTGGGAACCTCAGGGTGGATAGTATGCAGTAGCATAGCTAGGGAACTCATGACGCTAAAGCCTTAAGCCCTAAGCTGTTAAATTGCCTTATTCCTGAAACACTATACCCTTTACCCTAAACTCTTCAGGCCCTAACAAATTAAACTGCCAAAGCTCCAAGGCCCACAGTGTTCTCCTCCCCAGGCTGAGCTAGCCTGATCTGAACGCTGAGACCTCCGGACTTTCGCCTCCCCGAGCTAACCTTCAACCCTTTTAAAGGGGCTTTATAGGGGAGCTGAAGGGGGCAACAAATAAATAGACGAGTATATATATATATATGTATATATATATATATGGGTGAATGTGTGTATCCATGTACATATTTATGGCTATGTTCATGTTGGTTGGGGGAGGGTAGTCCTGCCTCTTCTTGATCTTCAGGGGTAGGACTATTGGCTGGTCCGAAGGGGAGGGGCCATCAAAACTTCATTTGGCCTTTCTTGCGCTCAATGTCTTTCATGCTTTGTTTCGTACAAGAATCCAAGAACCTCCAGCCTTTATTGATACTCTAAACCCAAGGCCCTACGCCTTCAATGCGTTTTCTGCAAACCCTCCCCATCGGCTGCCGAAGACTCTGCATGTGCAGATGATCTCCCAGGACAGGCCCAAGGGGGGCCCGAGCCTGCCAAAAGTGAGAACACACAAGGTTTCATGGTGTAGGGTATATACCTGTACAATTCCTGAATGCCCAGAAAAACAATTTCCAAGTTCAAGGCCATGAATATGGGTAGTTGGGAGGTCTGAGTATTTACTTGAAGGGGTTTCGGGTCAGGGTTTCGGGCTCTGCGCAGTGTAGGATTTTAAGATGTGCGTTGACGGAAATCAGGGGGCCTCTTAAAGTGGTGATGTTTGAGCTCGAGGGCTTGGAATTAAGGAGCGGGTTTGGGATTTCAAGAGTTTAGGGCAGGTCCCAAGTAGTAGTAGCCAGCCCACCTCACAACTGGGGCAATTTGGTTTGGACCCCAGACACTGACAGTTCCTAAACTAATCCCTAGATCAAAGCCCTTAAGCACGGCATCTTCAAGACTAATCATAATCATAGTGGTAATAATAATTTCAATAAAAGCAGTAGTGATAATAGTCACAGTAATTTCTGAGCGGTGACCACCGACTCATGGGAGATTCGAGGCAAGGATCAAAGCCGTACGCCTCACGAGCGCTGAGTTCGAGCCCACTGCTTTCCGTCCAACCATGAGGAACTCTCCACACACTCTGTAAGGGTCGGGTAGGTAGATTCTAAACAGGCAATCTACTGCAGAAAGCCTTGCATGAACTCGCGCAATCTCATCTCGAAATTCTGTTCTGAGTATTGCGGGCCCGCATCTACCCTCAGCAGTATGCCACCAGAATCAGGTACCATACTACCAGGGTTTCTCCGAAACTTAGGACAAAGCATGTGCGGCTTCATTCTGAAGAGCAGCAATTCTTGAGCGCAGGTTTAGCTTCCATGACTAAAGCACATAAGTGGTGGATTCGAAGCGCAGAGACTTCTTCCTAGGTCATTCATCAGGCTGTCAAAAGTTAGACGCCCTCCTACACACATAACTCCCATGGAATGCCCCTTCCAGCAACACACTATTGTTGAATTGTGAAGGTGCAGCGGTATTGCACAGATGGGAGTCATTTCTTGGGGGGGTTTCTTGTCCGTAGTTGTTTTGGTTTTAATGCTTGGAAAGGCTGCTGTCAGGGCGTGATGTCCCCATGGTTTGGGGCGGGCTCCGGTCTTGTTTCCCTTTTTGGGGGGTTTTGGTGCTTGGAAAGGCTGTTCGGGCATGCATTGCACGGAAGGCTTAAGGTTCAGAATTGCGGGGTCTGGGGAAACGGAATTGCGGGAACATAACGATTGGATGACTTGCTGCCCTAGTGAATTTTAGAAGTTTTGAAGGCAACCTCCTGCCAGCACAATGATGGGACGAGTCTCCTTTGAGGTCAGCTTGTGTGGCTTGAAAAAAAGGGCTTGGTGGGGCGGAGCTGTCTCTTTTTTAAAATGTATGTCTTCTAGCCTAGCCTTTTCTATCTTCCTCTATGTCGAGTTGTTTAGTCTGCCATGTTTCTGCCTTTATTTCTTTGCGTTTGTATGTCTTTGTGTGTATCTCTTGTTCCTTCCTTCATTTATGTACTACTTGCTTGATTCTCTTTCGTTCTTTCTTTCGTTCGTTCTGTCTTTACCGTGTTCTTTCCTATGTGTATATTGTTCTTTACTTCGTGCTTTCTTCATTTATTTGTCTTTTTTTCTCTCGTTATTCCTTCTCGCTCTTTAATTCTTTCGTTCGTTCATTCTGGTTCATTCCTTTCTTTCTTCCTCTTTCCCAGCTCTCAACGCAAAAGATAGAATGTCAGCCAAAAAAAACAGAAAATGACACCCTACCTGCGCAGAGGCGGATCAGAAGTTGCATATACAGAAACGCTAAATGTCTTAGAAAAGGTTTCGTGGCTACAGGCACGCGATAACTGGACGTTGTGATGCGGCTTGAAGAGACGGCAAAAATTGCCTGCTAATTGCCAAGGCAAAAGGTTTAGGCTTCGTCACAGAATGTGTGAATCAGGACGTGCCGTGTGGACTGCCCCGTTTGGGTCAGTCAGAAGATTGGAGTTGGTGCCGGGTCATATACCAGGGTTTCTTCGATTTATTGCTTACTTGCTGGATCGCTACAATGGGAGGCCTACAGTAGGTGTGCCGTGTATGTGAGGGCCCTGCTATCGTTGAGGACCATTTCACTAGGCTAGAAACTAAAAGCCCAGAACCTACACCCCTAAAGGCTGTTGAAATCTTGGCAATCGGGTTGGGCACGAGTTGGAACAACTGGGGACCTACCATGGGCCATTTGCCCGTTTCAGCGGGAGAGTATAGGGACCGCACATGGTAGGAGCAGGTGCTTAAGATGCATGTTCTGTTTGTAGCAGTTGGCCAACAGTCATGATCTTCTCATGCATGGTGGCGGTGGGCGAACTTAGCAAGTGAGGTATCCGGAGGGCTCACAAAGTGAGCTCAACGGATTTTCTTCTTAGGTGAGCTTTGCGTGGAGAGCTAGATTGGGTGGTTCAACGTGGACGCCTTGAATGGTTACAGGGCAAATTCTTTGATGTTTCTGCCCTCGTGCCAGAAGAACCCCTAGAACGGAACTTTTTGTCTTGGCGAGAAGATATGTAGCCAAGCACTCAGATGATAATCTCCTGCCCAATAGGAAACCTCACCTTGAGCGTATGAATAGAGAAGGGGGGAAGGTTACACCCACTGTATTCAGAAAGGTCCTGAAAAGGTACAATGAAACGACAAAAGTGCGGGGAGGAGACTGGGGCAAGGGCCAGCGAGCATACCTTGAAATACATCGTAGCTGGGTCCCAGTTGAAGTTAATTTTGCTCTGTGATTTTACAAGAAAGAAGAACAGAATTGTAAAAATTGTATTAGTACCTAGACCCTCCAACTACCCTCAATTAGGCCTAGGTGCCTACTATTAGGGGCTCCTGGTATCTCAGTAAGGAGGCAGATATGTCACCAGGCATGGGTGGCATCCCCAGGAGCCGCCCCGCAAAGGTCGGCGGATGTCCATGATTAGGGGGATGCTTATGGGTAATTCTAGCCTACTTATGACAGTACTTATAGCCTAGCTATTATTCTATTAGGGGACTTTGGGTTTTTTTTGTAATTGGGATATAAGTACAGCAGTACTGAGGTCATGAAAACCCATGGACTTCCAAGGGGGGGTGGTTGTGATTAATTGGGGAGCAGCCAGGCTGGACATAAATTGGACTCTACAATTTTTTGAAACCTACCACGTTATTAAAGGCAACTGCTGGAGAGGAGTTACCATGTTTTGAGGCGTGCAATCCCTTGCTTTGTAGCTTCATATTGAAGGTCCGTGTGTTTAGTACCTCCACTGATCATCCCTCCGTTGAGTTTCGACCAAACTTATTTCATGCACTCCATTTGTTCGTATTCTAAGGTCTAGACCAACAAAATAAGTAGCGCAATGTAGAAGGGCGCTGCATTATCTTTTTTAGGCCGAAGTTGCGGCCACCCGCTCGTACCAAAGGCGCCCAAGGCTTGCGCTTTTTGTTGGTCATTATTACGGGGGCCAAAATGAGCTGCTCCAACAAACAACACAGTTCATGGGATCCGCGCGGCTCTCTTCTTCAGAGCCAGGGGTTTAGGGTTGTAGTGCAGTACACTTAAAAATCTTTAAATGCCAACCATAAGGCCCTTGCAGGACCAACACCCTCAGCCATGAACTCCGCGTGCACTGGACCCTAGACCCTACAAGCTCTAAACCCGAAACCCTCTAGACTCTTATCCGTCATGGCTCATTGGCCCTTGTGATATTCCTGCGCAATCCGGCGGTCCGCAAATAAGTCAAGAGCTTGCTTAGGGTAAGAGAAAAAGTTCAGCGGTTTCCCAATTCAGGCCTTGTTTTTGTATTCGAGCTTAATTACAGGGGACCTATTTTTCAGAATCGCCAACAAAGTCTTGTCAATGTCCTGTTTCAGCACGGAGTCTGAGGTATGTTGCTGATTCACTGTTAAAAATATTTTTGGTAGTTTTATCATGGCCCCATAATGAACGTAATTTCGAGATTTTTGTATTGCCCCAACAATGAGCCAGGTTCGGGGCGATCACCGTTTTACAGCTTTCAACTGAGGAGTTGCACGAAATGCTTAGGGACATGTCCCGAGCGAAGGTGAGATGCGTAGCTGCGTAGCAGACAAACTTTGGACCCTTACCCTTGGCATGATGGCATGACAGCTTTCAGGGAACCATAGGGATGTGGCAGATATCTAGATATGCATATGTACTTACATATGTGTGTAGCGTGAGACTGAGAGACAGAGACAGAGACATAGAGAGAGAGAGAGAGACAGCGAGAGAGATATGGAGGATTTAGGATTGGGTTTGGGGTGGTGGTTTCGGGTTTCTCAAGACATTAGGACGTAGGGATGTGCAAGCAGAACAGGATGACAAGGGGGATGCAGTAGTCAGGCTTATAGAGAGGGGTGTTGTGACATGGCATCACTTACAGATGGGTTATGTATTGTGTACATGTCTGAGTGTAAAGGGGGCCCCCGTTATGAGAATGCTCATGTGCTGTAGAACTTCTGGAATTCAAGGATGAGATTTAGGCCCAGGCTGGGTGAAGGTTCCACGTAAAAGCATGATGAACGACAGAGATCCTTCATACCTTTTTCAACCCTAGACCCCCGTCCCTAAACCCTGTGGTCCTTCAATGAAAACCCTTGTTTGTTCTCCCTGTAAGTTGTTTGCTCGCTATTGACGGCCGCCCGCCGGAGGGCCCAACGCAGCAGTGCTGCTAGTCAGTTTCTATGGATGCGGTCTTTCTGGCTGTTGCAGGGTTTGGGGCTTCGGCCTTCAACCCTGAGCATTCTTGGGCGTTTGCATCAGTACGCCTATGTTGATCGAATTCAGTGTAGCACCTTACAGGGGCCGGCTCTATGATTGCAAGCCGAACAGTACACAGGATTTTGAAAAGGCTGTGTGATGCCTTGCTAAGAACTTCAGACCCTAAACCTTAAACACCCCAAAAATCAGTGGCATTTTGAAGCAAAGATAGGGTTCAAAAAATGAGTTATACAATGCTGTCTATAGTCTGCTCTTGGCTGCAGGTGTCTTAGGCAAAAATCAGAATCTTGCGTGTAGAGCGCCAGAAAAGGATTGGCGTGTTCTTGTAGACGCCCCCGATTCTGAATCAGCGCGCATGGCGCAATCTGCTAATCTATCACTTAGGGTTCCCACTTTAATGGCCAGCCCTTGTACACACCTTAGCTGCAGCTGCGATGAGCATATGGTCGAAGACCACTGCGCAAAGTAGCCAACTCAGCAGCAAGTGAGCTTCCAATCATGGATTAAGGCGTTCAGGCTTTAGAATCATCAAGTTGGCAGGGATCCTAAATGTCCAGGTGCCCAAATACTTGAGTTTTGCAGACACTACAACATTATCATGGTGTTTGGGACCGCCAAGCCCCAAGAAATGGCTACTCGAACAAATAGGAGATTGGGTGTCAAAGTTTACCCTTAGCCCTAAACCCTGTAAGCCCTGAATTTCCAAGTGTTTGGGATTTACGCTTCACCTGACTCCCAACACGGCTAAGGGTCAAGGGTTGAATGCAAAGCCAGCGGTGGGGCCTTGTAATCAAAAAAAGGGCACAGGTCCCACGCACTGAGTTGCAAAGGTGTTGGCCAGCCCTCCCTTGAGAGGCCAACGTCATCTATTCATACATTGCCATAAATAGAACCCTGACTTCTTTGTTGGTCAACGCTTATGATGCTGCATGGGCTCATTCAAATCTACTTGAGATTATTGGGTTTGAAGTTGAGACGCTTTCATACTTCATATCAGCACAGATGTGGTTCCAAGGTTTAGGCGGCCAAGAAGCTGTCTGAACCCTGAACCCACGAAAGCAGCTTCTGTCAAAGTGTGATGAAGCCTCGTTGCTTCCCAGTTGCTGAGTTCCTCACAATCTCTATATGCCTCCTAGGCAGGACCCTTACAATTCTTTTCCGATCCCCGTGGAACCCCTAAATTTCCCAAGGGTTTCTTGAGAAATACATAATGCGTGCGGGTCTCACAATGTGAAGTGCCATAATGACCAGAATTACTGTTTGCATTCAAAACCCTGCATGACACAAAGTGCCCTAAACCTCGGGAGAGTGGGGTTATGCAGGGTTTGCAGTATCAACAGAAGTCTTTCCTCAAGCTCCCAAAAAAAGAGGCCGCAGGTTGGCCACCTGCTGTCACCCCACACCCCGGTCCTCCCCATGCGCCTTCGCAAGCTAAATCTGAAGCCCTAAAGCCAAGGCAAAGCAAAGACATGACTTAAACTAAACTCGAAGCCCCACTGAGGCGGGAAGACACCTGGAAACCTATCCTCCCACACCCGAACCCGAAATCCATGTTTGGGAGCATCCGCTTGCAATGTTATTTTCAGGAGAGAGGGGGCTGCCGGACGGAGTTTGCTGGACTCATTCGGATGCAAGGCTGTAGCGGTGAGAGTTTATCAACGTAGGGATTCTTTGAGGAACCGAGGCACGCGCGTCGAATGTAAGAGAGAGTTATTGAGGCCGACTCAACGTATCAGATTATGGAGACACTCCAAACTCCCAAAGGGGTCCCTGTAATCAAAGATTTGAGAACATTGGCAAGGTTCCTGGATTTGAGAAAGCCCTTTTACCCTAAACCCCCCAAATACCAAACATCTCCTTGCACCCCAAAGCACAAAGTGCCCCATAGACGAAGGATGCCGAATTCGGCTAGTGGTTGTAAAGAAAATCGTTCGCAGGCAAGTGGAGCCCCATGAAAAGGATCGCGGGCATGTCTTCTATTCCTATTGCATGCTGTCTCATCTTTGTTTGCGAGAATGGGGATACCATAGGATGATTGATGGATGACCTTTCTAAACAAGGCCGGATGTTAGTTTAGGTGTACGCGGTTTAGGGTATGGGACAGGATTTACGGGTGAAGTTTCCACGCGGAATCAAAGAACAGGCTACGCTTTCAAAGCCCCACGCCAAAAGCCCCAATCCTTGCACCGTCAGGGGCTCGTTGAAATTCCGTTTGCCCGGCAACCCCTTTTTGCAAGTTCAGTTTTGGTTGCGTCGTATTTGCATGATGGACTTCTTCATGGGAATGCCTATCGCGCCCCCTTCAAGGATCTCTCTGTCCCAGACTGCTTGGCGTCAGCTAGTATGTTAGGGTCAGGCATCAGGCACGAAAGTTTTTCGCGAACAGAAGTGCAGTCGGAGGTTGCAAGTTCTCGAAACTGCCCCTACAGAATCCTCCTACAGAATCCTCACACGGGACCCCGATAGTTCCTCGGCAGAATTCCCCAGGCCTTGCTAGGAAAAGGACTTTGCAGTCGTTTCGAACAAGCAGAGGGTCTTTGGGGCCGCGTAGATTTCCATGACATCTGGTGCGTGCGAACAAAACAGCTGCTCTCTTATGTGAAGGTGAATTGGCATCCGAAAGACACCCATCATACTAACCTTGGTATAAGAATGGCAAGGAAAAGTACACTGCCGCACTAAGTGCTGACTTACATTTTCTTTGTTGTTCTGGGATTCACGCCTTGATTTTCTAGGCAGAGGAGGCTCCAGGGGCAGTAAGTATGAAATCGCTTCTTGCGCGGATGATTTCTACACAGGAAATTCGATGAAGCTTTGTTCCAGCTATATATATATATACATATATGATATAGCCCTACACCCCAAAACCATAACTTTATGAATTCTGAACTCTGCACCAGAATCTGGACATGCTCTGTCACGTATCACCTGGAACGGTGGATTAGGCTCTAACCGTGTTCAGATGCCAAGGTTTTCGGTGCAAATGGTCCTCTGGGATGGTAGAAGCCAAGAAGCCTGGGGAGTCTTCGGGTTTAGGGTATAGGGTTTGGGATTATGTCTTTTGAGGCAGAGAGCAAAATGCACCCCACATTCACATGATTAAGGGGTGCTGGGCTCTCCCGGAGAAATGCCCGCATCATGCCGAACCACGCCTCCGACAAAAACGGCTAACAACATCAGCGTGCAAGCGCCTATACTTTAGAGGCCCGAGTAATGAGCAAGATTGTGGTCCCATACTACTTGCATGATTATAGTATAGAGTGCCTCAAATACACCTCAAAATCATCTAGGTAATGAAGTATTCAGGCTCCTACATTAGATGTCCTTACTGTGCAGAACCTGCGCCAAGGCGAAGCATATGGTCTTGTGCAGCGTGATTCGGATTTGTAATGTAGAAACGGAAGAGGATACGAGTGTTATCCCCTCAGAATCCTTCAGCAACTATAGGATAACCTACCTTTAGAATCTCTGCTTATGAGTATTCTGAGTATGTTCGGCCCAACAGGCCTCTAACCAAAACATGGCCTTGGAGCTGCCGTTTTGCTTGTAAGCAGCAATCCCTCACATTGCCAAGGATCACTTGGGAGGCTTAGCAAAGGTGGGAGCCCTATGTACCTACATCATGCCTATGATCATGTACTGGCGGTTCTGATGTTAAGGTGCCTATTTTGAGTATCCCACAGTTTTGTAATGTACGCCCAAATCTGGCATCGCCATCATGCATGCCGCTGGAAGCATGTGTCCAATCCTCGCGATTGCGGTTTCGAGCGAACGCTTCTTGTGCGACAATGCTTCGCGTCTCAATGATGTCGAACGAGATCACGAACAACGTCGGCATAGCGCTCAGCCGGGTTTCCGAATCTTCGTGACGTTTCCACAAGAGGTAGGGCTAAAGAAAGCAGTCCAGCGATGCGACGCACGCAAGGCCACATTTAGTTGCTTGATTCGTCCGTTTCCCATTATTTTCTCGGTTGGCAATAGATTCAAACAGCCATTTACAAACGGCCACCTGGGACATGCGAAATGTAGAAGCGTGAGGCAAATTAGTGTACGCAAAGGATTTAACGTGTCATGGACGTTCCGCAGATCCCATGGGTATGGAACGTCTTCGACCGTTGCTTGTATCACACGTGTGCATGTTCAAAAGCATTGTTCACCGCAGCCGTGCGTCGTAGGGAGACTGGCGTATAGATTCTGCCGCTTGCACATGCGTTGCAAAGATCACAACCCGTCGCTGTGCAGGCTTCCAGAGAGGGACGGAAAACAATACCACTAGCACAGGAGCGCATCATGCGCAGCGTGTAGCGAAAGCTTGCTAGACATTCAAAAGCCGATTCTTTCACCCACCTTGCTGATGCACACATGATGTGAAGGCGCATATTCAATCTATGGGTGCCTTGGCTGTATTTGCTGCAATCATCGCGTCGGTTGCCATTGTTGGGGGGCAGCGCGCCACTCTCAGCCGAGCAGCTATCCTACTCGAAAAGGCTGCGCGTACGGTGAAGTCGCTTCACCTTGGCTGTAGAGTTCGGTGTATGTTGTTCGCCTAGTGCTTCGGTGCGCCTTGTGCACTCCTTGTGCCTCAGGCTAGAGCATGGGTGGGTCGGCCCCATTCACCTTCAGCGCACCGCAGGCGGTTGCCAGCTCACATTACGTCTCTGGGACGACGTGTGCTGATGGTCACCCATGCAATACCCACCTTCTCAGGCCTTCATCAGTCTCCTTCTCGCCTCCGGTGAGACCAGGCTTGAGGCCACCACTTTCGCAATGCCCGGGCACAGAAAGTTTTAGTTCACCTAACCATGCACTCCAACAGCGAATTGGTTTTTGTTGAAACATTCAGCCGTGTGGGACATTGCGGACGGAGTCCAGAGGTGTGTTGTCAACACGTGCCAGGAGTGAGCGGCCGATGGCTAAACTTCGGTTTTTTTTCGTGCCGCAGGCTGCAACCGCCATTCGGTAAAATCATGGCCAACAGATTGCGAAAAGGATGGCAACTGGTACCGCTGCCGGGGGACATGGGTGGGTTGGCATGCTGGCCAGCTCGGTTTTGTGAAGCCGCGAGCACAAGAAGAAAACATGCTGCACTGGGGTGGGTCCCAGGTTCTAATTGTGTACTAGTTCAGCGTCCGGCATGATCGGCAAAAACGCCCGGAAAAATGGCGGCATGTCACGCCAAGTGCTGCAAGAGAAGGCCGTTGAACTCCAGGATGAAGAGCCTCACACGTTCCAATTCGTCAGGCGGCATGTAGTGGGCACCAAACATGTGTCAGTAGCGCCCTCATGGCGCGGACAACGGACCAATTTCAAAAACATTGTTGTTTGATGTTCTTGAACTGACGTGAGCTTGGTTCCAACATGTTAGACGTGTTGGAAGTGTGGATCTGTCAATGCAAGATTGGATTACGCGGGTCTTCGTAGATTTATATCATTTTCTGTGTCTGCATTCCATACGATTCTATCCGAGTTTGTACACCGTTTGACGCTTGTATTCTCAAGGTAAACGAGCTACCGGGAGGCTACAACGTGTTTCCAGGGGCTTGCAGCGAACATGTATGGTGAAATTGCGTTGGCGCCGACCGACCTGAACAGGGTGAGGTGGGTTTGTTCGAAATTTGGGTCTGGGAGTTTCCATTCTTATCGATGCCCCAGTCATTTTGAAAAACATGTTGTCGGCTTATCGGTACCAAGCCTCAAACGCCCAAACAATATCTTTTCTGCGGACTTTTATGCCTGCATGAGGGGTTTTGGTCCGGTCCGGACGGCACTACAAGGCTGGGTGACCAGTCAGGAGCTGTGCCGTCTGCTGCTGGCGCCCCGACACCCGAGCACGTGTTCCAGCGGTAGAGTGTCGGCCGTGGAGGTCGACGAGGCCATCCGCCAGGCACAGCCAAGGGCCGTGCCAACCACAGCCTGCTGCACGGTCAACGCTAGGATGCACCACCACCTGCGTGCCCAGCCGGATTTGGCGGCGCGCCAGGACGGCGGTCCAATGCGCCACCTCGTGAAACATGCTGCGGGGTCAAGACCACGATGCAAATGGACCAAAGGACCAAACCAATCCAAACCCATCTTCGAACCTGAAATAGGGCGCGTTTCTGCCCGCGAAAATTGCTGGTGCGCCGCCATCAAATACGCAGTGCGCGACACAGGCGTGTTTGCTATGAACGTGAATCGGCTGTGTTGCGGCAACAGCCGTATGGGCTTTTGCATACGCGTGCATGGCAACTTGTTTTGGACGCCGCAATGCAAAAAAATCAATACCATTTGGAACTTGTATCGTTGATTGCCTAGCATCCAATTCTGTCGGGTACAAGAATATCCGAACATTAGGTTCCATTGCTGGATCTCAATTCTGCTAATGACATTTGATTATTTACGAAATCCGCGCCAGATGCCCCACCACTGTTGGAAGAATGAGTTCGCAGCTATTCGGGGGTAGGGTGCGCTTCAATGTGTAAAACAAAAAAGGCCTAAGGTCGTAACCAGCAAAAAGGAAACCTCGCGTGATGGCAGCGCTTAGTTGCGACCACGCCTTTTTATTTTGCAATATTCTGGTTACCCCCGTAGTCCTTTGCACGCTGGTCACAAGGCCATGTCCTGTGCTGACATGTGCCAAATTTTGCCAGGTTGCGTTTGATAGGTTTTTGCAAAGACGTGCGGTGCGCCGGTTGGCACCTCATGGAACATGCCTCGGCAACATTTGGACCACTTTTGCACCACTGGCTTGCGAAAACTCCATGACACTGGGAGAGCCCGGCTTGGAGGCAAGTTTGTTTACGGCGAAAATGCTGCCAAGCTGCCAAATGCAAGCTGGAAAAAACGCGTGATGGCAGGGCAAACAATTGGGAATCTTGTTCCGGGTACACCGCAACATGCGGGCATCCTGTGTCGAGACGTTTGCTTGCTGGAAAAGGCGGCGTGTTTTACACATGTAGTGGCTGCGCCCATATCTGGCGTCGTGATCGTGGGTGCATCCTATCAGAACTTGGAGGGCGCCCAGATGTTTCGGCCTTGTCGAAACGGAGATTAACTAGAACCGAGACACTTCCAGCTTCCAAGTCATGTGGAACGCGGGCTGGACATGAAAACCGGGCGTGCCGGATGTAAAGTAGCGGTCCTTTTTTGTGCACGTTGCATGGAAAAAAACACGCCTATCCAATTGCAGGCCGACATTTGTGATTCGTGACAACGTTCATCCAAATAAACAAAGGATTACTCGGCAGTATGTTTGTGGTACCAGATATGTGGCACTCATAAGGTCGTACCTGGCCTTTTCGCAATTACAATGGCGGTCTAGGACACATCTAGTCAATTCTCACTGCTTGTTCAAAAGGGATCTTTTTTAACATGACATCTGGGGAGTCAGGATGGGTTGCGTGTTAAGAGTCAGGTCATGAAACGACCATGGGTCATGGTCAGAAGTGAAACATTGAGCATGATGCGTGTTCCGCAAAATAAGCCCATGCGATCACAAGGTCAGTCAAGACTGCCCAACGACGAAGCAACAAATGAAAGACTGTAAATACAAGGTACAACGGTGATCGTTCTACGGTTGGCCCGCTCAGATCATTGCAAAATTCACTTGTCACACATTGCCAATAGTCATATCTCGCATGCAACAGATGCTTGGCACACATGGCCGACAAAAGCGATATTGTTTAAAATATCCCGTGCAGTGTTCACGGCACTTTCTGTATTGAACAAAATGTGGAATGACAGGCATCTGCCACCACGACTACGCTGGTGCCACCTGTTGCCTGCCAAGTTGTGCGCGGGGCATTGAAGAAGGGCATGCTCTAGCGAGTCGCAGCCAAGGGAACAAAAACGACACGGCGTGCTGAGGCATGTGTTGCGATGACGAGCGGAACGCCCATCGGCAAAATCATGTTGCCCACACCGAGCAAGTGCCCAATATCGTGCATGATGAGCATGAGTGTTGTGGCCATATACAACAGGATGCAAACGTGGCACAGGTTGCCAAATCAAGTACGGATGCGAACTTTCTGACGCTTGTTGCAAACCGAACACATAGTTCGCACGAAACCTGTCAATTATGATTTGGCGGGCATGTCCCAACCACCGCTTGACTAAACCTTGCGCACATCCAGAATGAATCCCCCAAACTGCAGGATGTGGCACACCTGCGGCCCCAAGTTCGCTTGCGATGGATGTAACCCATGCCAAAGCTTGTTGGGAGGCTAGACGCGCAACGTGCCCTGCCAAGCATCCACGGGGCAAACTGAGGAGGCGGGCCCACAGGCCGGCCGCGCGTGACAGACGAATGGTGTTGGCGTCTGGCCAGGCAAGTTCCCCCTGAACCACTAAACTGGGAGAACCCCGTGGCCAACCAAGCAGGCGGCGGCCCCATTGAAGAATACGTTTTTGGAAGCGTGCTAACTGCGGGCCCGCTGGGATTAGCTCCAAACCAAAGGTGACAGAAGGGTGCACGTATGTCTGATAAATGCGTTCCACGAAGGAAAGTGGCAGGTTGGCCAAGCTTGTCCAAGACAAACAAGCGGCCATTTTGCGTTCACCGCGACCTAGGAGCTCAGCGACGTGAAGGTTCCAGGACAGTCGCTCTTGCAGGGTGACACTTAAATAGGTGTAGCTGCGCACGTGCGGCAAATCAAGATCACCAACATGAAAGGCTTGTGCGTTAGCATGGCCGCGCCCAAACACCATGACGGCTGACTTGGTGGGGCCCACACTGAAATGAAAACGCCATGCAGTTGCCCAGTTATGCGCTGCATCTAATGCTCTTTGTAAATCGGCAGCATTATCACTCAAAATGACAAGATCATCAGCATACAACAATAGTTGAATTCGCCGGGCATTGCTGTCAGATCCACACGCAACTCCCGGGCAAACACGCTTTATGGCTGCTGCAAGGCCATTAATCAAAATGCTAAACAAAAACCCACTTAAAACCGCCCTTTGGCCAATGCCAAACTCCACGTCCCAAGGCTCCGAAAAACATGCACCAATGCGCACTGTAGCCGTGCGATCGGTGACTATGTCATCCACTAAATGCCACAGGCTAAGTGGAATACCAGCCCTGTGAAGTTTCAGTAGGGCACCATCACGCCAAGCAACATCGAAAGCTTTTGTAATGTCCAGAAATGCACAAAAAGTGCGGCTACCCTGGCGTAACCGAATGGTCTCAAGTAAAGCATAGGCTTGGACATCCGCCCCCCACCGGAAACCAGCTTGAGAACTGTCTAGCTGTGGGTCGATTACCGGCTTGATGCGATTCAAAATAATTCTTTCCAACGTTTTGGCAAAACATGACGTGAGTGTTATGGGCCGGTACTCATCACGATCACTGGCATTGATTTTTTGCCATGGGGACAACGATACCATGTTCCCACATTGATGGTATACAACCATAAGAGCGGCAGAGATCCAAAAATTGAAGGATGGCCTCCTGCCACCAAGGAATGTCAAGGCACAAGGCTTTGTAAGGAATTTTATCAACACCGGGGGTCCTATCCAGAGCACAATGCTGCAACGCAGCTTTAAGCTCAGGTAAGGTGAAGGGGACATCATCAAGGTTGGGATCAGCAAAGTGCACATCGCGGGTTGCACGGATGCGGCGCACGCGGAGTTGAACACGCCGAAAATGTGACACATCAAAATCGGCAGCATGCAAGGGGGCTGCATCACGGAAATGCGAGCGCCAGTGCGACATGCAATCACTTTGCGCGGATGCATTTGAAAATTGTTCAGGCGATAATCTTGGAGCAACACGGCACACGTTGTTACAGAAGCGGTGGCGCACAACGCGAGCAGCCACACGCGGGGAAACTGCTTTCAAATTTTCAACGCGATGCAACCAAGAAGTTCAATACGCAAATTTGGCATGGCGCACGACACGGTGGAAATGGTTCCGGGCAGCACGAAAACTTTCGCCTGAACCTTCGGTGCCGACACGCCTATGTTGACGCCATGGTTAGTTTGGAGGTTGAGTGGTTAGATTCGGTGTTGAGTGATTAGACTGGGTGGCAGGTGGTTGGATTGGGTGGGCGCGGCTGGTCCGATTGGCTGACTGGATTGGTTAAATTAGGCGGCGGGTGGTTAGATTGGGCGCTGGCGTGTCAAGGCCCGCGAGTGGTTACATAAGCTGGGCGCGGTGGCCCATGTGGCAACCGAAGCGCAATTCTGTGAAGACTTGAACAAAAAGGTGTGCACAGGAAATCAGAGGAAGAACGGAAGAAGAACACAGGAAGAGGAGAGGAAAAGGACAAGAAGAGGTGAGAAACATCAAAAAAGTAGAAGGGAACAGAAGAAGAGGGGAAAAGGATGAAGGATGGAAGAGAAAAAAAATAAACAGGAAAAGAAATCGATAGGAGAAAAAGACGGAAAAAAGGACAGGAGGAGGAGACCACAAAGGAAGTAAACGGAGTGGAAAAGGACAAGAGGAGAGAAATGGGAGACAAAGATGGAAGGAAGAGGCGTGGAGGAAGAGGGGGGGATGAGCGCAGGAAAAGGAATGGAAGGGGAAAAGGCCAAAAAAAGTAGCAGGAGATGAAGAGGAGAGAGGGTAAGAACAGCAGAAGAAGAGGAGAAAGGGGTGGGGAAGAAAAGCTGAAGAAGAGAAGACGAGGAGGAGGCAGAGGAGGAGAAGAAACAAAAAAACAGAAAAAGAGGAGAGAAAGGGGAAACGAAAAGGAATGGAACTACAGAAACACGAACGGGCCCAGGAAGAAAAGAAGAAGAGGATTATGCGACTCACACTACGCCGCCTCCCGCATAGTCGACATGCTTCCCACCCATGTGGAATGATTTTCATTTGCCCTCTGGGATGTCCATGTCAAAATTCATCGCATATGAGTCTCAAAGATGGTCACTGACATGGGCCCAATTGCACTCAGGAATGTCCATGTCAGACATCATCGCATATGAGTCTCAAAGATGGTCACTGACATGGGTTCATGGTGTTCACAAACTGATGCTCACAAAATGTTGTGCAACTGCCTGTTTGCACTAAAAGGCAAGACTTGGTTGATCCATGACTGTCGTTGCAGCCCTGCACATGCACATTGCTGAACAATGTGCTGCAAATATAAATGCCTCCCGCACGCCATCATTGATGCCGCATGCGTTAAGACATCCCACCCCCTTCAACAGCACTAGGCCTGCTGAATTGCAAGCGTTCCCAGGGCACAGTCCATCTTGAAGAACTTTTCCTGCAAGAGAAACACGAACGGGCCCAGGCAGAAAAGAAGAAGAGGACTGCTGCCAGGGCCGCCTGGTCGCGAAGGTGGTGGTCCCAATTGGCAATCCCAGCGCAGCAAGCCGTTGCGTCGTTGGTGCCCACTTGCGCCAGCCAAGAGCATGGCCCCGAGCTCGACCATGTGCTCAACTTGGCCAAGTCGTCGGGACCGAGCCGATTGCCGCTGCGGTGGTTCCTTGAGATCACTGACAGCCGCCGACCAAGACACATGCTGCAGATGCAAAAAGGTCCGAGAAAATAATTGGGAAGAAGAAGAGGTGAAAAAGAGAAACAGGAAGAGGAGATGAAGGGGAGCGGACGAACGCGGGAAAAGAAGAAAAGGTCCTTAGCTGCCCGCCATGAGGTCATAGCTCGTGTACACCCAAGGTCCAAGACCATTGTAGGTGTCAAAGCATGCGTGAGGTACAACATCTCATTTTCAGGAGTCGCCATGGAACTCTGTTCTGTGAGAAGTTGCAGAGCATCATCAACCTTTTCCTTTTCTCAATCTCACACAGGCAGTTTTGCATGGTGAAGAATGTAAATGCTGCCATGGGCTTTGCTACGGAGGCCGAAGCTGTCGATCGGCTTTCTTAAGGACGTTGGCGATGCCATCCTTAGCCGAACTCAGGACCGCCCGCCCGCCTAAAATGCTCTCTAAGCATGTCATTGGGGGATGCACGCCAGCAGCCAGGGTGCAGAGGCCCAGTGGCCAATGGATACGGCATTGCTGGTCAGTGTCCTTGCAGGACTCTTGCACACGAACAACGTATGGTGGCTCGAGTCCACCCCGGGGGGCACAAAAAACAGATAATCACGTGAAAGAAAAACCAAAGAAACGCCATTAGTGCCTAGGCCGGGCAAGGACATCACTTCAGACAATGTTTCCTCCGCGTTCCACTAGAAAGATGATAGCACCATCATCAGGTATAGTGGAAAGAGGGATCACTTAGAGAAGTATAGTCAAGCAGCGCATGATGATTGAAAAATCATGCAGGCATGCTTGAAGCGGAGGACATGTATCTGGTACCTGTGGTGTATGTAGGCGATGTGAAAAGCATAGCGACGATCTGGCAACTTGAAAGCCAGGCCGGAAGCAGGATGGTGCTAATGTTAGCTGCTGTCTCCTCGCATTCAAAACGTGCTGCTGATAGAAATGTTGGGTCAGTAGCTTGGTTCTGGTGTCAACCCTTGTTTTGCCATCCTCCACGTGTGGCCAACCATTTGCACTTTCCTTTTTTGAAGCATTTTCTTGAACAAGCCCACCTCAATTTTTAACGTCATGGCTTTCAAGCCTGGATTGTTGGAGGCTCCTGCGCGGAAGGGAAGGACAAACCTGCCGATGAGGGGACATTATTTTCTTTCCTTGCCGCTCCTGGGCTTACATGGCACAGCTTCACACGGATGTGAACACAACTGCAGCAGCCCAGCGAGACGGCGTTGCCGGCACACAGGCCTTCACTGACTGTTGCCCGGCAAAGCGTGGTGGCTCAATTCCACACTGGAGAAGAGCCCTTCTTGCCCCACCTTCAGAGCATATGCATCTATGGACAGCATGGTGTGATGCGGCCAGCTCATATTTTGAGCCCCGCCACATTCACCACCCCACCCGCCCGCCGAACTAACCACTGCCTGTACCCAATCTCACCCATTCAACAGCCAAACTAACCACTCAAACCTGAAAACGCCCAATCTAACCACTTTCAGCCGCAATTCTAACCACCAGCCCAGTCAGGATCACGTACAGTCAAGTCTGTCCTGCATGTTGTGTTTTGGCCCGTCCATGTTATAATTTCTTGTGCCTCCTTGCATCTCCCTGCAACCAAAAAAAAATGACGACAAGAAGGGCAGCAACAACAACAACAGACAGGAAAACCTATGATTTTGAAAAGCCACTGAAAGCAGTGCACCAAATATTACACTTAGTGACACTTGGAAAGGGTGTTGAATTTAGGCGCGGAGTTGGGGGGGGTTGACCCTTTGAGCAACATTTTTGCGAACCATATTGTAAATCAAGTGCGCCAACCAGCTGTCCTTCACGATGGGAGGGAAGAGCGAGTGGAGAGGTGAGAGCAAAGGAGAGAGGAGATGAGAGAGAAGTGACGAGGGAGGAGATAAAAGAGAGGAGATAAGAGAGAGGATACGAGAGGCGAGAGGAGAGAGGAGAGAAGCGAATGAGGAAAGAGGAAAGAGAAGAGAGGAGAGAGAGGAAAGAGGAGAGGAGAGAAGAGAACAGAGAGGAAAGGAGAGAGGAGAGAACAGAGAGGTGAGAAGAGGGAAAAGAGGAAAAAGGAGAGGAGACAGGATGACCCCGGACCTAAGTTTCCTCATTGGTGTCGCGCGTGGGGTGTTGTTATCTTTGCAACGTATGTGTCACGTGTCCGCGTTGCGGTTCGTGGATCCCATCAGGGTTTTGCACATGTTTCTCCTGCGAACCACCCCACCACCACCACCAGCTTTGCATGAACGTACCAGAGCAAAACACCGGGAAAAAACTTATTTGCACAATATTTTTTACATCGAGGTTCCGGCCACTGATGGACGAAGTCGTCGCCGTTAGACGTTTCCAGGAAAAGCATATTCATTTCCAGTTGCTATAGGAGCCAGAAAAATTAGCAAGATGATGGCTCTAGATTCCTTGTATATTATGTGGTATAGGTTACCTCAAGCAGACTTCAAGATGATATTTTAATTATTTCGACCCCTGTAGCAAGGACATTCATCTTTTCCCCTTAATCAGGAACACAAAGAAATCAACCTTCTTGGGACTCAAGCCCACCCCCCCACCCCCATACTCCAAGCATCCTGTACCCCAGACTGCCCAAGCCTAAGCTCTCAATCGGAAACACCAAGGAGCAGCAGCGCCTCGTCGGCGGCGCGCCTGGTGCCCCGGCCCAGACAGAGCTCCGCAATTCATACCTCATTAATATTTATGCCCTGGCTAGTAGGTAAGATACGCAAAATTGTAGGTAGTTCGGGTTGCAGATTGGGCCCCCGAATAATGTTGTAACTGCTGTTGTCCCAGTCTCCTCCCCTTATAATCCACCTCTCCCCCATTTGTCAATGCTCCCCAGAGGTACCCTCTTGGGGGTCTTTCTTATTAGGCGTGGGGGGGTGGCATTCTTCGGCGCAGGGAATAAGATGAAGTGAGAATTGCCAGAATTCTAGTGTGGAACGACTTTTGCATTATCCTAGGATGGCAGTGCCGTGTCAGTTGGTAAGGCCGCCACATGGGCTTTCATGTTAAGCCCCTCGGCAGCAACCGCCCTGCAAGCTCAGGAGCAACTTGGCTGCAAGTTGTGCACGGAAACACATTTGCACGAATTCGGACCGAAACCATGTATTGTGGGTATGTATGTATTGTGGGTATGTATGTATGTATGTATGTATGTACGTACGTACGTATGTATGTATGTATGTATGTGTGTATGTGTGTATGTGTGTATGTATGTATGTATGTATGTATGTATGCAGGCACGTACGTATGTGCGTACGTGTGTATGTATGTGCTCCTGTTATTCGGAGAGCGGGCGCCCGAGCCTTGCTCGCACGTTTGAAGCCTTGGCTCGAGAGTTGGGCAGGCCCGCATCTTTATGGAGGATTGGCTGGCCGTGGAGTCGGAAATTGCCTGCTTCGCATCAATCATGCCGTGGAGCAGTGGGCTGAGTCTGGCTTCCTCGTCAGGCAGGGTATTCACAGGTTTTTCGACCCCATCCGGGTGGAGAAGGCGGTGGCCATTCTTCGTCACCTGAAGGCGCCCGCCGTCTTACCGAAGTAACGTTCGCATTTTCTCATCTAGCGCTTTTCACGGGTCTCTCCGATGCTGGCAGCAGCTGCGATGTTGCCCGGGACGGGTCCTGGGGCTCGTGCGCGACCTTGTATGTGCCTGTGACTGCAGCATGTATTTCTGTATGTATGTATGTATGTATGTATGTATGTATGTGTATTCATGCATACATATTTTACGCAAAACTGACTGAATTTTGAGGATGCTCCGCACTGGAGTGCGATTGTGAACGAAAAAAAATATTTTGAGGATGCCCCGCACGGGAGCGCGATTTTTCTCAAACTTTCCGGATGCTCCGCACAGGAACGCGATTTTACTTAAAAATTTCAGGATGCTCCGCACGAGAGCCCTTTTTTTCAACAAAATCAGGATGCTCCGTTCGGGCCCACGGTGAATGTGAGGACCAAACAGCTCCACGACATCATCGCGGGGGGCCGCCGTTTGCCGATTCGCATCGAACGACTGACGATTGGGCAGGGGTGCTCCACGTTTCTGCCCCGTCGGTTTTGGATTTGGCGCTGGGGCTGTGCACTCTTCATTCCTTTTGTGCGCAGCAAAGCCGGCCCGGCCAACGGCACAACTCCTGCATCCAACGGTGGCTGGCTTACCGAAAGGCCATTTGCAGCCTCATTCCAAGGCGTCCCCTACGGCAAGATGGCCCCTCATGCGCAGGTGAGCCGTTTGTGCATCCCCCTGTTTTGGCCCGGGCCTTCTGCATAGCACGGGGGCCACGGTCCGGGCGCAAAAGGATTGGCACGCCGGGCCAGATGCAACAATTCGGACAGTCTTGGGGACGCGCAAAACTTAGATGGCGGGCCCACGTTTTACCTATACGGCGCTTGGCCGCATAAGATTTCCGGCATGTGCGCCTCCCTGCGGCGCCAATTACGCCGAAGCACGTGACGAGGCCGTGTGGGGGATGTTGCTGGACCTGCTGGGCGGGATCGCGTACGCAGAGCACGCCCGGGCCCTAGCCGTGCCTGCCGTGAGGCAGCTAGGGCATTACCGCAGACAGAAGGTTGGGTTGACAGGAGTCTTCCATTCCAGCACCCCCACGCCCCCCAAACGACGAGGCAGGCCCCGGTGACTGGCCGCATGGCTGGCAGTTCCACACGTCGCGCACACACAACACCTACTTTGGCGACCGCGTTTTGCTGCCAGCTTTGCCAGCCAGCCACTGCGCTGCTCCCATCGCAGGCTGGACCACACGCATGAGCGTGGCCCACCGCCATCCTTAGCGAGGCTGCCATGACCATCTTGGCCTCAACTCACTGGCAAGGAATGTGGCCTGAAGAGAGAACTTTGCACCACAAGCGCGCCAGCCAGCACCAGCACCACCACCGTGCACCCAGATGCAGGTCTTGGGCACTCCAATTGTCGGGCCCAGGCGCCCGCCGCAAGGTGTCCCGCATGGCACGCTGCAACTCGTCCGCAGTGATCTCGATGGAAGACACCTCCACAACATCATGTGAGACCTGCTGCAGGAACTTCTGCAACTCAGCAGCAACACCGAGCCCATAGTCCTGATTCCAAACGTCCACCCACTCACGCTGCTGCTCCTCCGCCGTTAACACAGGATGGATGGCAGTTGCCCAGATCCCATCACCAGAAGGCCCACTGCGTCACCAATCTCGCGCAAAGCATGAAGGTCATCATGGAACGCACGAAAAACGAAGCCTCTCATGCCATGATTGCCTTCGAAACTGTAGAAGCCGCCGAAGGAAACGCCTCATCCGAATCAGGTTATCGGCTCGACGCCCTTGGTCCTTGGTGCCACCCCGGGGGCCGTTGTGTGCATGCGCAAGCCACTGCTGCGGGACAACCTTTAACGCAGATTGTGGGGCATGCAATCGCCGTGCACACGCAGTTGTGGGGACGGCGCGTGGCTGCGCTTGGTCAATTGTTTCGCCGACAAGCACGGCAAATGCCCCGCCGCTTGAGCGCGCCGAGTCCTGCAGCCGGCCGCCAATCCGTAGGAACCCGTAGTATCCCGTAGTAAGACCGACCAGGAACTATGGTTGTGCAGGCATGAAGTCCTTGGGTAAAAAAATTGTGTTACATGGCACAAAGGTAGCCCAATGGTAGCAAGAATTTTTTTTTTGTTTCAGTCTACTGGGTTTCAGAATTCGTGTACCATTTTGCTTGAGCAAGGTAAGGAGAAGGCAAACAGGCAACAAGTTGCGTTTCACCAATGCCATGTGAGGGCATGCTGTCAAGGAGCCAAGGTTATCAAGATTCATAATTCGAACAGGCAGGAATCAGCTTTACCCGAGGCAAACACATGCAAACAACCCAGTATACCCTGGTGCTGCGTGGCTGCAAAGGCCTGCGGGCAAGTTGTTGTTCGCGAAATTGGCCTCAAATCCCAGCCATGACAGCATGTGTACAAGTTTGTGCAACGCGATTGTGCCATCCATGCGGATAATGTCAACGGACATGCGTGACACCGTGCTTTTAATTATGTCATACCAGTTTCGCATATGCCCCTCATACGCCACTCGTAGTTTTGCACTGGCATGTCATACCACATCAGCCAGGCAAAGTTGGAACCATGCATGCCAGGGTTTCTGCGTCATTTTTGGGGTCACCATGGCAGCTTCGCACGCACGAACGAGGCCCTTGCCTGATATGTGTGCATGCGTTCATCCCTGAACAGCGGGCGCTTTGTTTGCAGGCTTTCCGGCGTGTCGCCTTTGGCCCGCGCTAGTGCTCGAAGCAAACAGGAGGCATTTCAGCCAGCAAAGAAACACAATTGCACCGTTTGCATTATGCCATGCCAGGACATTGAGAAGATTCTGCAAGATGCGGACGCCAACGAAGATGGGGTGTCGGGAGCTTGGCTTGGTCATGTGTTGTTGCGTTCATGTGCTTCAATATTAATTCGTGGACGCGTGTGGACTAAGGTTGTCGTTGCAGGACCCGGCAAGATTTGAGCAACCATCATGCGACCATGCTGGATGCGGAATTGCAACCATGAAGCGGGAGTCCGTGCCGATGAGGTCACCGACCCCGTCAGCATGCCATTCCAGATTCCGCATGGGCGCAACACAATAACCATGCAAACCAAATGAGTTCCGAGCGAGTAGTGCTGTCAAAATGCAACACCACCCGAGCGTCCTGAACATGTATTGCCGGACACAGAATGACACTGTGGCGTGTATCAAGACATGATTGGCATTGGCAATGCTATCCGCCATGTTTGCGGCCGGCGACTGGGCCAATATCCTTATGCGACATCAGCTGGCCAAGCCAACCCCATCCGTTACTTGGACACATTAATCCCATGTGTTTACATGTTTGGATCATGGCATTCGAACAAAGGCCATGAACTTGCGGACATGGCGAGTAGAAGGGATTTGGATTCCAGAATGTTTTGTCACATCAATCGAATGTTGCGTTTTCTCCTGGCAGGCAATCACCTGGGCAAATTTGTTAAATTATGGCTGGGACAAGCAACCTTCTTATTTTTGTTACACTGAGGGGGTGCAAGGAATGTATCGAAGATACGTGCATGATGCTTCCTACGAAAAAGTTGCCATTGTTCAGGGAGGCGGCGGCCACATGAATTCTAGACAGCGTTTTGTTGTTGCGATTGCAGCAAGGTTGGGCAGATTGCGCAGCCTCATGTAGGCTTTAAGGGGGAAGAAAAATTGCGTTGATTCTTATGGCATGGTTGCGCGGATGCTTGCTGCTGACATATTGCCCGCACGCATCAACACACAGTATTACGCCAGACTTAGGGTGTGCATTGTTGATGAGGATATGCGCTGTTGGACGTGGATGGCGTGTGTATCCTTGCTGGGGCGGAAATCCCTGGATCATCGCAGGTAGGTTCGCATTGCAGTACCGTGCGTGGTTTTTGCATAGTGCGAGTGTATGGCACAAATGGTTTTTGGATGGGCCGCTTTAATGTTGCAGGCCCTGGCTAGGCTTCGCGGCTTGGCTGAAAGCCAGGGTTCATGCTAAATGGCATGAAGTTGCAGATGCATGGCCAGGTGCGTAACCAGCGCTGAGGCAAAAACGTTTGTTCCAGATTCCAGCCCGGAGTAAGGAAAATCCGTGCGAGCATGCCGGTTCATCACCAATCAGTCGCAGGTGGGCTGTAGTCCCATGCACGGAAAGATTGTGGATAACATAGCAGATGCCTGGGTTGGATGTGGATGTCATGGCGTGGATGAGAACAAGCCCTGACAAGTTGGATGCAGGAGCCGTGCTCCGTCGTGCAACACAAGCTCCATGGCGCGGGCTTCCATGTAGGCATCTACAGCTGCAATTTTGTTTGCACTTTACAGACAGACAAGCAGACAAGCATTGGAACCAATGAGTGGCCTAACCATGCAAGCAAGATAGGAAAATATCAGGTGACGGGGAGATTTTCAGCGCACTTCGGGCTGCGCGGCATTTTGTGAAGCAGCGGCAACTCCGGCGCCTCGCTTGCAATGTCCCTGGTTTGTCACATGCGTGTGGAATGGGAAGCTTGCGGATGCTGCCAGGCCATTGTGTTTATTGACAGAGGCGGCTATGGAGGTACAAGCAGCCATCACCAGAATGCATGACTTCTATGCGTACCAGATTTTGCTGTCTTCACAGCGTGGCCAGGAGTTCCAGGACGTGACACAGCACGACCCAACCGCAGTGGTCGTCGGAACCGACACATGGAAATATTCATGTTTGCACAATTCTATGTGCGAAGCCCCATTGTCTACGTCCAAGTGGTGTGAGTAGCATGTAACCAAGGCGCCGGAACAAATGCACTATGAGCGGCTGACCGAAGCGATGCGAGTGCTTCAGACCAACCAGGCAATGTTCATGATGTAACCAACTGGTATCAAGTGATGATCATGTTTTGCTTATGCAGTCGTTCGATGGCATCCGCGCAGGATAGCCATCTCATAGCGGCGCCCGGATTGCATGGGGCATGCTCATGCGGACTCTGGTCATGATGCGGCCACCAGATCACAGCAGTTGTTGCAGTAGCACGATTCGATGAGCTAAGAGTTAGTGTTTGGGCTGAACGTTGTGATCGGCGAGGTGAACAAGGGCCGGTACTTCCAACGAGCTGATGGCCTCGCCTTGCAGGCCTGCATTTTGTAACATGAGGCGACTTCTTGCCTACACATGACTTTCGAGCATGAGCCCTGTCAATACAACTGGGTTTGGAAACGCACTTTTGTGTTTGTACACTTGGGGTGAGTGGTGTCATTGGGGTAGGAATGTGACATCGTTCAGCCAACAGCTGTGTCCAAAGGTTCATCTTTACTTGCAGGGATGAATTCCTACATTGAAATCTCCGCATTTGCAAACTAGGTGACTCATTGCGATTTTCTGGATGTCCGCCATTTACTGTTGGGTCTAGAGAGTCTAGGAACAGATTTATAGCATTTCATAGCTAATTTGTGGGCCTTGAAATTATCACCGCCCACAGCTTCAGTGCAGCCGTAGCTGTTAAGAGGTGCATTTGCCAAGCGAAAAAACGGAGACCCATCCATCAGCGACAGCGTGAAATGTGCAAGGCCGGCCCATTTGTGGCGGCACTGGAATATGCCACAGGCGTCCTGCACGAGCGCATGAGTTTGCCAGGTTGAAGGTGCATGGTTTTCAGCATTTTCTTCTTGCGAGGGTTTCGTCAGCAAATAGCCCCTGCGATTCGAGGGCCAGCGGTTTGGGTTTGTTGTGTGCGGTTTCCTGCCACGCATTTATCAACCAGCTGGCGAATGTACACGTTGCTTCGAAAGATAGTGTTTCTATTTTTTCTACGGGCGTGATTCTGGTAGCCCTTGATAATGTTTTTTCCCAAGCCCAAGGGCCAGCATTGCTTTCACGTTGACGGTCAGGTTGGATGGGACAGCTTCAGAGTTTCCATGCAGTGCTTGACCAATATGGCTGATGTGAGGCAAGACCGCCACGGTTGTCGGCAAGCCGAAGCTCGGATATGGAAAATCTCGCGTCGGCACACGCTGGCTGTTTGAGTTTTTCTGTGCAATTCCATGTATATCCAGATTGCTAAGCGGCGTTGGATCTGTTGTTCCGTGCTACTTAGCTTCTTTTTAGACGTCTTAGACTCCAAAAATAACGGGCAGGGATCTTCTCGAAAGCCATTTCATCTTTCTGGTAGCCCCGCCCTGAGAAATCCCACAGTTAATTGCGCAACTGAGGGATTGGGAGTTTTTCCATTCGGCCGCGGAGGATGCGTCCGGGACCATTGGCTCCGCTACCGAGCTGCCCTTGGGCAACTTCGTGATGATAGGCAGCCACCATTTCCTGGAGTCCCTTTTCAAAATGACTCGCTGTCTTGATTTCAAGTCGGTTTGTAGTTTGCGTTTCCTGCGCCGAATTGGGCCGATTAACATGAGCCATCACACTCTTGATCTATGCATTGCCGGCAGGGGACGACGTCATAGACGACGTCCAAGGCCAGCCACCTGAGCTGAAGAGAACGTTGGGAAATGGCGCGGCGATGTTAATCCAGTTTGCATTGCATTCGTTGTGAGCCATCTCCGCTTGCAAAGACACCTGATTCTATCCAGCCTAAGCTCCAATTGTTGCGTTTTTTTCCAATCAGTTATCTGCTTTTGATGGGAAGTCGTGGCTTCAGGCGCCATGCGTGCTGGCATGAGGGCGATCCTCGTGAAAACAGGCAGGGGTGCCACAAGGGTCCAACTCGCCAAATAGCGTTTAAAGCCTCGATGTCTGTGTACTTGGGCCTTCAAGTTTCAGCAAAGATTCTTTTGTGTGTTTGCTCTGCTGCGACATCATAGCTCCCAAGCATGCTGTGGAGTCGTTTCCAGCAAGTGCAAACATGAAGCGGTCTGTGTTCTGCTACACTATGCACCTCTGATTCCGTTCAAGTTTGGACATGTTGTAGCAGCATAGCAATTGAGGATCTGGCCGAAAGTGCGGACCAGTGACTCTAGGGTTCCTAGCAAGAGTCAGGCAAGTACCGCCCTGGAGACGAGAATCGGTGCGAGACATCGCCCCTGGCCGTGGTAGACAGCTACTGGGCATGTTTAGGGCTTGCTGTTCGGAACAGCAGTGCGAGTAAATCTGGGCGCCTCAAATACTTGCAATACTCTGCTTTGGGAGGTCTAGATAATTAAGGTCACGGTCCATAAGTCAGAGGAAGCTGGCGGGGCCTTCTAATTTCCCCGTGGGTCTTTCTGCCAAAGGGGGCCCCTAGCCTCCTCCATTGCGGACTGAAGGCCGTGCACGGTCAAGTATGTTGAGACCTTTTAAATTTCTTTTTCTGCACATTCATCGACCGTTGCACGACAACGTGCTCGAGGCTCATAGTTGCAGCCCAGCTGAGTAAGAGTTTCGGACTGTTTAATTGGGCGTCTAGGATCTTTGTTTGAAGAGATGACTCCTTCCTGCTTCGAGCGAGGCCGTTTCTTAGAGGTGCACTAGGATTCCTTTCCTAAGGTTCGCATTAATTGATTAATTAGCATTACCTTGAACAGGCTCATCGGTAGCAGCCACCCACATCAGATTGCAAGAACGAGAAGGGTGATGAAGCTGAACCAAAAACCTTGAACCGCGGATTTCAGGCCTTGAACACGCCGTGGACTTCTTACATGACACTGGATTGCTTGAATGATGGCGAGCGGAAAAAAGAGAAGGGCTTTTGGTCTGCAATGTATACGGTGATAGGCGTCAGAACTGCAAGGCTTTTGCTCCATGAATTACATGTCTCGCGTAGGGAGTTTGGAGCCTGGCTCACTCAGCATGCGTCTTTGTTGAGTCTTCTAAGTCAGTCTTGTCACTTCTAGATTGGAGATTGTTTCTTCACGTCCGTTTCATTGAGAGGTGTCGATGTTGATTTCAACATGGACCAGAAACAGGTTCGTGTTGTGGGCTTCTTGGAATCCCGTCCCCTCATGATACTCATAGAGTCCCCCACCCCCGTAACAGCAATTCTCGCCCACTATGACACGCAGTCCCGTATTTTTTTGTTCCGGGCGTGGAAGGTTGAATTATTAATTGGGCAAGTGCACAGGCTCATCCTCCAAGACGAAGCCTCCCAGTATCTTCATTCGCAAGTCCTGGCATCTACTCAGTTGAGACGGTGTTGGGGGGGCTCTCTCCCTTCTCAAACCATTTCTGGCCCCAACCTTTTTCCTCTGGTCGATGCAAAAGAGCTGCTTTCGCCTCCTGAGGCCTCTTCAGAGACCGGTAGGGGTTGCTGTCCAGCGGTGTCGAGACGCTTGAGCCCAACTTGTGGGGTGAGCACTGGCCGTGCAAACTTGGCTTTGTCAAATCCATTATAACTCAAACCCGGTTGCCACTTGAATTACATTCCAGTGTCCCTTTATACGACATGCTAGAAGCCGTGAAAAGCGCGTGAAAGCATACCAGATCATTTCAGGCATGCCATCTCGCCACAGACCTAGGACCTAAGATGATTGCAGTAGTCCCTGCAAAGGCACCAAGATGAAGGGAAGCTGCAATCTAAATCTGGGATGCACAGGTTGCAGGCTTGAAAGCACGTTTGCGCATGTCATACGAATTTGCGATGTATGTGTTTTAAGCTGTTCAACTTGCAGTATACACCTCTTGCGGCACATGCCTCTCAGGCTTTAACAGGCTTGCGGTGTCCTGGGAAATGAGCATTTGCTGCAGGAGCTGAACAGTTACCTGGGAGACTACCTGGGATATGGAGAAGCCGAAATCAGGCCATGTTTTGGCGACATATGCTGGCCTCAACCCCTAAATTTAAGCAATTAGGCCTTTATAAGCTTAGCCTGTGACCATTAAAATAAACGTCTATAAGCCGCATAAAACATGAGAACTGGAGTCCTGATCTCCATGGATGACGTTAGGGTCAAAACTTTTGGGGGCGTCCCAGCCTATCCGTCACCCGAATAATCAAGCTCAACCTCATAACAATCCGTTTTTTACATTGTATTATGATGCAGTGCATTGGAAACACTTTCTAGTTTCCAAGGGGGGGGGCAGGGCGTTTTCCATTTTCAGGGCGAGGGGATTTTCAAAATCACCAAGCCCACTGCTCCCTCAGAAAGAGGTTTGTGCCATAGATTTTTTACTCAATCCTTGCCTTATCCTTGCGGTCACAAGGTCACAAGAAAGAAGGTAAACATGCATCTCTTAACGCTTAATAGTCTTACTGTTATCCCCGTTTCGGGTCCAAGGGAGTATTCAGAGGTTTGGGCCCATATCGTAAGAAGTGGGTTTCGGTAACCACGGCCGTCAGAATGAGGACCCACGAGGATCCTACAAGAGTCAGATAGCCAAAAGTTCATTACGTAGCGGATTGGGCTGGTACAGCATAGTGTTGTTTGTTGGGATGTTCCTGCGATCGACCTTGCAGACAGGTCAGCAAAAGATGTGGAGATGCTTATGGCTATGGGGTGTATCTCCGAGAGCCACAAGCTTTTGACGCAGACCAGATCTTGTTCTTCTATCCTGGTTCCCAATCTGGTTCAAGAAGTTGCTTAATTCCAGTGGCGTTGAACATCTGACTTGTCACCCTCCCATTGATTCCTTGAGCGAGAAACTAATCTCTGGAACCCAGCGATGTAGTAGAAGGTCTAGGCAGACCACAGGTGCCCCCTTCTTCTGGATTTGTTTTCGGGCCAGCAGGGTTTCCACATGTGTATATGCATATATACACACATCAACATACGAAAGGACCGGATTATGTCTACCATCTACATATACAAGTATATACAGATGTATCTAATGCCCGGTTGGTTGATCAACGAGCTGTGCGCCCAGAATCGCGTGTGGATTTCAATCCCAGTGGCCCCGTCTAAGTGACGAGCTGCGCGGTGCAAAAGTATGCTGGGACATTCTAGGCCACATATCACCCAAAGCTCATTGTGAACAGTCATATGCACCCCTCAAGGTTTGCACCGAAAGTTCTTTCAACCAAGCACTTTTCGAGCCCCAGAAGCACTTGAACAACACCCTGGGGGCCCAAGTGCCCCAGTAATGCAGGTATAGGTCCCAAATACTATGTTCTAGATGGGCTACCTACAGCCCTTACCTTTAAGTACTTGGACGCTAGGGAAACCTTTCTACCTTGTCCCCCCCTATGAAGACTGCAGTAGTAGTAGTAGTAGTAGTGGTAGTAGTAGTAGTAGCAGTAGTAGTAGTAGTACATAGTAGTATTAGGTCTAGTACTAGTATACTGGTACTAGTATTAGTAATGACAATACATAAAATAGGTTACGGGGTCAAAGTCTACCGTCGCGTTTTGCTACATTTCACAAGAGGAACTTTGCAAAAGGACTGTGTTTTGCTGGATTTCACCACTGGAACTACATAAAGGACTGCGCTTTGCCACAGTTCGCAATAGGAGCTATGTAAGAGGAAACGA
>CAJNIZ010016668.1:90406-118387 GCA_905231905.1 Symbiodinium pilosum
GGAATGTTCCAATGCTTTGGCTCAAGGTTCCCCTTAGAGGCTGAAAGGATTATGGAGGTATTTTGCCTTGCCATAAATTCTGGACATTCTGTCAATGCTGAGCTGAGCTACGAGTTACAACATTCAGAGTGAAAAGGTGCGTTTGCGCAGTTGGTTTGCTGGTTGTGATTGAAACATCCAGTCGACCTTTTACAATTTTCAGCCAGCAAGTTTTTTTGTGCAAGTGCTACAAAACTAACGAAAGGGTAGGGATGTTTTCTGGTGTGCACCCGGGCCTGGCGAAGCGTCTTGCCTCACAACTTTGTTTCTTTGACAATAGCTCTTTTAGAGCTTGAGGGACTGGTTTTCCTGGCTGCCTGGTGCCTGAGGTGAAGGGGAGAGTGAATATGGGTACTGGTACAGGTTCATAGAGGTCGTGATGTGGATCCACTTCCCAAGTCCCCTCAGAGGGTAAACCCTGTACACCCTGTAGTGGCTTCCATTTTGTTTTCCACATCCTTGAGGGGGCGTCTTATAGCAATCATGATAGCGCTCCACTCCCACTCTCGCCACGCAATAGTAAGCTTGCGCACGTGTAGGCAGGCCGAGGAGTTCGCACGTTCTAAGGTTTGGGGTAACAAATTTCGGGCTTAGGGTATAGCAGATGCCCTGCAGGCTAGATCAGGGCACTCCATTGGTTGGTATATGGTTTACAAGCATGATGAGGGATCGCACTTAGCAGTGCTCGGGTGAGTTGCCGGGAATTGCGGGCAAACAACAAGCCCTGCAGATCTTGCGCAACAAGTGGGCAATACATTTTTAAACCCCTTTCGCAACTACTGGAGGACGTGTACCAAAAAAACATTCTCATCATTTAGGCACATACAGCCTGCCACCAATTTTCCCTGTACACCCTTTTTACAATTACTGAGCATTACTGGACACCCTATTGAAAGTTCACAAGTTAACGACCCCCCTACGGGTCTATGACCCTTCATACCTTATCTTTGTTGTTACTTACTCCCTGGACTTTGGTTTTTCGACTTCTGCATGATCGCAATTATGCCTCCCACATTACTCTTGACACTTGTTGTGGGCCGGGCAGGTTTTGCAAGCCTGCGACTTACAGAGGACGTGATTTGAGCGATGTACGGTGGATGATGGAAAGCTTGCTTCACCTACGATCCCCATGTGCTCTTCTTTCACAAATATACGTAAGATATGGTGACGCAAGATTTCGTTAGTCTACATTGTAAATCATGCTGTGCATAAGGTCGGGCTTTATTCTGAGAAGCGCGTACATGAAGATGGGCCTTCTTGAGCACTAGCGAGTGCAGATGTGTGGAGAGCATGGGGATGGCCAGAACTAACAGTCACTTTCAACTGCAACACCAAACGCCTAGCCCATGGCTTGGCAGCACCACAAGCACTGCTTGAAGGCTCGCGGGGTTCCATGTGAACCTGCACAAAGAGTGTATTTAGGGCAATCCCAAGAAACGAGATTCAGGGGTTGCATAGCCCGACTTTTGCCTTCAATCTTTTCTACTTACCATGTCTTCAGGTCCTCCAAGTAGGAGATTGCCCGGGGCATATGCCTTTTAAGGCGTTGAAGGGGAACCCTTAGCTGGGGATAACATCTTGAGCGCCGCTTTAGGATTCAGGGTACCAGGAGTTTGTAGGAAGTTCCGTCTCAAGACGTCCAGGTTGGCAGTGTCCAAGAGTGGTGAATCGGCTGTGATGCAAGGCTACCAACACGCCAACACGAAACCCGTAAGCTTATTCACCATTCCCTTAAACCCCGAAAGCTAACGCTCAACCTCAACGCCAAAATCTCAGGCTAGCACTCCAAAACCCAGCGTAACCCAGGCCTGAACGCCTACCTTATCTCCAAGCGCAAAGACTGCACCTTCGTTGCGTTGATCTCTAGGCTCGTCGCCGTCAACCATTTGGGAACAAACTAATCTGTATTGTTTGGGATTCGGTGTTTTTGGAGGAATGTAGGGCATGGGCGCTTGAGACAATGCCCGTTCCCTGCTCTAACCATGTATATTTTCACAGTCGAATGGCGAGCCGCTCAATGTGGTGCTTAAGCCCATGGGTAGCTACATGTCTCACTAATCCCCTGTAGACGTTCCTTCCCTAAACCTTAAACCTCTCAACCTGTGAACAAATGAGTCCAAACCCCTGAGAGCAGCTTCTTAGGGTTGTCACGCTCCAAGCCCATGCGCTGCCAAATCCAAGATCCAAACTCCGCAGAACCCACGCGCAATGATGTGGAGTTGAGGGGCGAAATCTTTCACGACCCTATTCCTAGGGCTTTGGTGGTTTAGGCAAAAAGTTTCACGCAGCCTGTGAGCCATTAAACGTAAGGCCAGCCAAGGCACCATTTGGCGAAAGAGGGGGGCCGACCTTTGCTTGCACCAGATGTTCTGGGATGTGCTTTGTAATTCTTTAGGCTTTTCTCGGACTTAAGGGTGTAGAGGGTAGATTTCATGGTTGTGTGAAAAGTTTTGTCCTACGCGTTGTGCCTAGGGTTGGGAGTTCGGCCTTCATGGGCGGGCTCTACAATTTAGCTTGTGCATTCAGGAGCTACTTTGAGGAGACACCACCCTCCTAGATGCGCCCAACGTAATGTATCCCGCTTATTCCAGAGTTTTTCTTGACTTACTTGTACTGCTTGGTGGTAGTAGTAGCGCCTACATGAGAATGTAGAGCTTCCAAGTTTTGCCATTCCTTCATGCCTATCATAAACAGCATGTTGTTCGCATACACGTATACATGTGGAATTGGGAAACAGGTGATATCTGCAGACTTCTGAACCATGGATTCTCAGGGTTGATAAGAATATCTGCATGACCCTGCATCCTGGGTACCTCATGGCCTGGGAATTATGGAAAAGTAGCATACTGAGGTCCTGCGGGGCCTTGCAGTTGTATGGGGTCTTAGAAGCAGTAAAGCTGCAGGCTTCGAGCGGGATACAGCAGCAGGGACAGCCAATCTTCAAAAACTTAGTTGGCAGAAATCTAGGGAGAAGCGAAACGGATTCCGTTCAAGCTAACTCCAAGAGAGATATCTCTACAAAACCCCGTATCCCGCTACAATCGGATCCAATTTTTCCGGTTGCAACTGCCTCTCCATGGCACTACACTGGAAATGAGTGTATAGTAAGGATACCAGTCTGCACTAACAATTCGATAGCGCGTATGCAACAACTTGTTGCTTGGATACATTTGTCTTCCAACTTTTTGTTGGTTTAGGGTTTAGCTGGACTGCCGATCCTGTCCTACCCATCTCCACAAGGCATCCTACGTGCTAAACCCTTGCGGGATCATTGTTCAATGTAGGTGGTTCGTTGGGATCATTCTAGACCCAACAAGGTACATTATTTGCATGGTTCTAGGGCGCAGGATATCCTGGACCTAAACCAGTTGATGAAATGTGCAAAGCGGGCGTGCCCCTACACCTGCATATCCCCAAATTCCTTGGAAACCGTACCCCTACTAATCCCTGCCACTTAATAACAAAGCCCTCCAACCTCCCAAATAACAAGCTTTCCTCGTAAAGCATATTATACACACATGTATTTATGTGTGTACATGTATGTATATGTATATGTATATAATATATATATATATATGTGTGTGTACGTATCTGTGTACGAAACATGGGGGGTTCATTGCTAGCGGAGGAGATAATCACGTAAACCCCAACCTTAAACCCTAGTATCCATTATTTGCGCAAAGTGCTCAAGTAAGCACCATTTCCTGAGATCTCTGCCCCGGGCAGCACTATCAACCTCGAGGCTCAGGGTTTGTATGGTTTACAGGGTCCGTGGGGTTGATACGGTTTATGGGTTTGCCGATTTGGTTTTTAGGATAGGACGTAGGGTTTATACGGTTCATTGGAAAATAAAGGTTTACGAAATACAGGAACTGTGTTCAAATAGTGCCCTGAGCACCGCTTCTTACGAGTCTGACAAGCTAGCAGTAGGGAGCCCCTGAACCCCGAATTTGATCGGGGTATAAGTTAACTTAACCTGCGGGCTCTCAAAACTGCAGGTCCTTGCTAAGAGTTCCTCAGCATAAGGACCGCCGTATTCTTGGCGAGGAGTTGGGCAAAGGCACACGGGAATTTACATTGGAGCCCAGTTGGGTCTAAGAAGGCTCCTGAGCCCTAGCAAGCCAGATCCCTAGTACTAAATGGAAACCTCTTGCAGAAATTTAGTATACTAGAATAGCACACTCTTGAGGGTATAAGGTATTACGAGGTACTTAGGGTCATGGTGGAGGAGCTTCTTATATCTTAGCAAGTGTAGGAGGATCTCTAATGGTTCTTAGAAACTACTCAAGTCTACGAGTTCAATTATGTGGTACAGTCTTCGGGGGCTCTACCTTCTAAGGGCTTCAGTGGGCATAGGGCCCCGTCAGGCCTAACAGTTGTTTAGTTTTTAGCATAAGGTGGGCCTACGAAGGAACACCTGCACAAATCGGCGAAGTAAATACACAAGCATGTACACACACATATGTATACATGTATACGTGTGTGCGTACATCTGTCTATCCGTCTATGTGTATATATATATATGTATATAATTCGTCTATGGTTTATGTTCGCTGCGTATCATCACTTATGCATGTTTCGCATGCATGTATGTATGTCTGTAGATGAAACTCAATCAGGGGTTCTATTTTCCAGATCCTCTCAAAACTAGTCGAGCCTGCGATTGCCGCAATGGGCCTTCAACACCAAGAGTGCCAATCCCGCAGTTACTAATACAGGTTTTAGGATCAGGGTCTTCGAAAACTGCAGCTCTAACAGAGGTATGAGAACGAGAAAGTTTGTCCAGACTGACCTGTACAGTCTCTTACTGTCCGCTACATCAAGAACATCCCATGGTACTTGTGCCCTCTGAGGAGGTTGGGGTTACCAACATCCTCGAATTTCTTGGAGCTCTAGCCATTTCGGCTGCATCTGGCAGCGGAAGGCTAAAATGCTTCCGTTCACCGTGTGCGCGCGGGGTTCCCCGTACATGATTCAAACTTACTGGGTGTTAGTATAGGGAATAAGGGAATACAGTATTTAGGGGTTGTACAGGGATATTATGCATTCTCCGCTAACCATCAGGTGAGAGGAGTGAATCCTGATGGTAGTCACTATGTGATCGCCTATGCAGGTCAGCATAAATGTATTCCTTAGGCACCAGTTGTCTATAGTATCGCCCAAGACACTAACGAACTGCATCCCAAAGTTCGTGGAGTGGCAAACCCCAGCCCCCGAGATTCCTAGTCCCAGAATAATGAAAGGTTTCGGGGTGAGTCCATTTTGTAGGTACCTCGGGAAGAATTATGAGGTAAACCAAAAGCTAGACCCTTAAGCTTCTCGCGTTAAACCTGAACGCTAAGAAGCCCCTAAGCCCTAAACCTTCACAAGCCTCAACAACTATGCGCTGAACCCTAAACGCTGAACGCTTGCCATGGCGCTGTGGCAGCTGGTCACCAATGGCACGCGCCAAGATGGTGCGAGCCTTAATTATGCCAGATTCCGGTGTACCCAGCCCCAAGATTCGCGGAGGACTTGGGGTTGTGGAACTTAGGCTTTAGGAATTCAGAGTTTATTGTTGATTTGAATGCCCCGAGAAGGAGGTAATGTTTGAGTCGGAGTAGTCAGGAAGATCACGCCCCTACAATCCTAACAGAATAACAGAATGTACTATACTATACCCCTGACCCTACTCAAACGGATCAATGGCCCGCACTCACTGTTGAGATATCCCGAACAGGAGGTAGAGCGTGAGCCTTTGCAATGCCCCAATCTTCCGACCCTTGCAGACTTGCGTATCAAAGCAAAGAGCAAAGCAAAGCCGCGTTGTTTCTTGTTGGCCTGGCCATCTGGTGCCTTGTTACACATGGAGAGTCTAAAGGACATGGAAGATGAAATGGAAACTGAGTGTGTGTACGTAAACATACATATGTGTTTTTGGATCTTGGGGTACAGCAGGGTGCACAGCCTACAATCTTTAGATTTCTTCTACTGCAGTCTGCAGGCCTTGCCTCAACAGCACGGCGCTTGCTGAGAGTGCTGGCAACTGGGACGGCATAGCCAATGGGCCTACCTAGGCCCCATATTCGCCTCTCCTTTGTAACCTTTGGGTGTGTACCCTTGGGTTTGGATCCCTGAGCCATGGTGAATAGGCTCTAATCAGTTTATGTCGGGCCAAACCCCAGGTTGCACAATTTAAGCTCGTAGGGGTAACAACTTACAGTCTGTCTCCCAAACCCTAGATTTTCAGGCATGGCTCCGATTGCCCATGGTACTGACCCTGATGGGCCTCCTCCTCCGCTGGCTGCGAAGAGTGCAGGTTTCCATTGGCGCCTGGGCTTAGAATAGGGTTATGGAGTAGATTCTGCCACCATGAAATGGGGATCATAACGGGATAATGTTCCCAAATGGTCAGGCTTCAAAGGACCCCTTTGCAGGTTTTCATTGGCACCCAGGCTTGTTACTGGTGCTTCAGGGGGAGTGGGGGAATGGAATGCAAGTGAGCTTGAGTCTAGGTTTCTTGGTTTCGGGCAAAGCTTTGTGCCTGCAAATTCCAAGGTGAGGCCCTTCCACTGATGAACCTGCCAGAGACTGATTTGGACGAGGAGCTTAAGCACGGTCTCTCGTTTGCACCATGGGCTCCTTGAGTGATAGTTTTTGATAGTTTAATTTACTTTAGGAGGCTTAGGATTTAGGGGAGGATCTTCCAATTGTTTAAACTTGCCAGCCCTTTGGTAAGTGGTCTCACAATCGTAGATCTTGACGTCCTGGAGAATTCCATCACCTGACCGTCAGTATTCAAGCTAGCGGCAAATGTTCATAAAAGTCGCACGTCATACTGTTGATGGTGGTGACCAAAGCAGCCCTTTCTCAAAGTTTAGCTGTATCATGGGCCCTGCCTGGCCCCACACAACCGGCCGACAGTTCCCTGCGCGTCGGGAAGATCACAGCCTCGGGGTTCCTAGTCCATTGCTTGCCAATTTTGATGGCAACGGATCCAGAATTCGATAAAGGGCCTTTAGTGCTGAGCCTGTAGTAACGCCTTACATGATATTGTGGGGTCCTGTACCACTTTCCGAACTAAGGTATCTTGGGCTCTGCAGCTAGCTATGCTTCATATCCAGCTTCAACTTACATTTCTAACCTACTCCATCGAACGTAGTGTAGAAGCCGCAGCAGCTTAAAAATCATCATCCTTCACAGCCTCCACGTAGCTATAGGACAACCTCAGGCTAAGCCGCATTCAAGCCGCATTCTACTTCAGTAGCCTCCGGCAGCACCCTCAAAACGACGTGGGCTCCCTGCTGTTAGAGAATCCAAGCAGCAAAGTATAGTGGCGTTTTGTGCCAGGCTTGAAGGCCAGCCAAGAATTCCCACCCTGGGGCCCGCGGCTCAGTTTCAAAGGGGTCCAGGCTGTTTAGCCCCAGTTTATGGTAGTTCTGATCCTGCTTATTACAAGAGGGAGCGCGTGCTGTCGGATATGCTTTGGAGCCCGCATGCCTGTTAGTTACCACGGCCGTGTTACTTCCAAGCATCTGTACCTTGATTTCAAATGTATCCTGGCATGGTCTGGCATGTATCCTCTACAGCCTTTAATGCAAGAAAGAGGCTGTCTCCACCAACATTGAACAGACTCCTAAGTATGGTTACGCAAGTCAGGATTGGGTTCTAATACCTGGGGATAGAGCTTCGTAATCCTTAATGGTACCTTCATGCAACCCTCCTATATTCCGTAGGAATCCTTATGATCCCTGGCAGTATCTTTGATGTTATTGACCCAGCCCCCCTCTCCCAAGAATGACCCACACCTAGTAATGCGTTTTCCCTAATGGCAAAAACCACCTGCCTAAAAATGAAGCGCCTTGCCAGAAAACCAAAAATCCTGGAATGGCATTCCTGAAAGGGCCAAGACTATGATTTAAGCTGGCCAAGTAGGATCACCATAATCATGACTTAGGGGCCTCTGAGGTCATAAGGGGTTTCATGTCAAGTTCGGTTCGAATTAGGGCTTCACTTCGTGTCCTAGGTTCTCGATTCGTTGCAAAGAAAAAGTATATGGCTCTTTCAGGGATGTGCATAAAATCTCAATGCAATTGTACGTAAATGTTTGTTGATTGTGCAATTGGAGTGCTTTCTCAAATCTTTTTTAGTCAGATCCTAAATGGTTTGGAGTCAGATTTCAAAAAGATATCATGTATGGTTAACTGTGTCAATTGTTTCAGTTAGCCTGTAATTAGCCTATTCAATTCGGTGTTCATCAGACTTCAAAAAGTGTCACTTGGATTTGAATTGGATACCAATTGGTTCTAATTAGAGCTAATATAGACCTTGACCAGGTTACAGTTGGCGCTAATAAGATTCTAATCTTCTAGACGTATAATAGAAATCAAATGGGCGCAGTACACATATTGACAGCACACCACCGCCAAGAAAAGAACCCGCCAGGGGGCCCTTTGGTAATGGATCATGGGCACAGAACGGTCACTACATTAGAGTTGCCGGGCGGTCCCTATCACAAGTTGGGGTCTATATTGGGTACACGCTATATTGGGAAAATACCACTTCTGGCCTACAAAGACGTACTAAACTAAACAGAACCTGCTCCCCTAGACATTCAAGTATTAGGCCGAGGGCTCCCGATCGCGCCCTCGCCGGGGGAATGGCGTCCATACCTATTTGGCTACAAGGATTTTAGGGGCTCAGAGAATTTTCAGCTATAAGGAATCCAGAGGAACAACCAGAAACTCAAGAGTATAAGGACGCGTAAAGAATCAAGGCTTTGGGAATTTGAAACACAAAGGGCCAAGGGCTTCAAGAATCTAAAGTAGATTAAGGGGTTTGTGGATTTTTGCGCTATGAGGCATTCAGGGCTTGGATAAGTTGAGCTACAATGAGCTTAGGCTCAGGGAGAGGTGCTCAGGGCTGCGGGCTTGAATCATTTGTAGCTGACAAGGGTCTGGTGGGATTGGGCATTCATGCTATATAATAAGGCATCTAGGCCTTTCGGATTTAAGTTCAACAGTCTTGTGAGGAAGTTGAGAGTAGTTTAGTGTCTTAAGGTATCAGAATTCAAAAAGGCTTTTGGTTGAACGTGGCATTTGGGCTGCGGGCCAGGCGTTCAAAAGGTTTTGGAGGGGGACTCAAAACTAAGGACTCTCTAAGACATTCCTGAGGCTCCGTAAGGTTCCATGTGGTCTCCTACGGTGGGACCTCATATATGGAGTCCCCTTAAGGTTTCCTGAACTAGGGCTCCTGAAAACTGCATATTTGACTCAACCTGTCTGACCCTGCTGGGCCCAGACTCGTCTTGTGAGGTCAGGGTTAGGGTTTAGGGCTCAAGGGCTTCGAGTCCCTGACCCCTTACACATTAGCTTGGTCTTGTAGATGGCTCACACCGAAACCAGAGACAAGCCCTTAGCAACCGTAAAGCCTTGATCTCAAATCCTAGTCAGTTGGCCGATTACGGCTTTGGGAAGCGGAGCCCCGTGCTTCGTGCAGGCTTAACAAATTCTAGACCCGGAATATCCTGATGTATTTTTAGATCTCCTCATATATCCCACTGCCGTATCGTCCATACCCACCCCAATAATTTGAAAATTTACCACAGGACTGCTGGGAGAATCTCTCGGAGATGCGGGGTCTCCTGGGTGTCACGAAACGGAAAATGACGCCCCCCGCTTAAAGGGGCAAGGTATGGAAGAAGCTGAGGGTCCGGTTGTGGATTTAGCGCCAAGATTTTCACAGAACCGTGGAGGGATCTAGGAAGCAGAAGGTTAAGGTTCCGGGATTTGGGCTTAGGGCTCCAGGAGTTAAAGGTTCAGGCTTTGGGATCAGGATTTAGGCATACTACAACTGGACTTTCTGCATCTTCCCAGGATTTGGGCAGAGCTTAGCTTAAGGGTTGGCTAAGACTTAGGCTGCCCAGTTGTTTGGTTTGAGTTTTAGGTTCGCATGTGGGTTCAAAGTTTAGGGCTACCGTTTTTGAATAAGGGGTCCAAGTTTTGCCCACAAAGCCTTGGCCCTAAAGAAGACTTGGGGTTGGGGGCTTAAGGTTAGAGCTTTGGGGTTGGGGGCTTTTCGGGCTCCCTCTTGAGAAATGCTGGCCATGCTTCTGGAATGGAAAGCAGGGGTATCTGCTTCTTGTGTGTACCTTAGCTATCTTCCTTCCCCACAAAAACATGTTGGGCTCAAAATCTGCAAGTATATGCTCTAAACTCTATGTTGTTGGGGGGAGCGGAAGTAAGGCAGCTCACGCTGGAGCAGCTTGCTGAAGGCAGCCTGGGAAGCAGAACTTGCGTCAAAGTCTCTAGGAGATTTGAGGATTCAAGAGTTGAGGTGTAGGGTTCCAAGGTCTAGGGCTTAAGCTTTGGCGTAGGGTTTGAGGCATTTGAGGGCATACAGTTCCTCAAAACAAGGGCGGCAACTCTCAAAAGGGCCCTCCAAAGATTGTTGGCCTTGTGTGAATAGGGTGCCATATGGGTTCCATGTTAGCTTGGGAGAGGGTATGGCTTGCAAGGGCTTACGGTGGCATTAAGGGGTGTCAAGGCCTATAGGCTGAGATTTTGGGTGAATGCGTAGGACGGGCGGAGGTTTTAGGGCTTCCTCAAAAACACTGCGAACTAAGCATATGCAGAACAGCCCTCACCCTAAGCCCCAGAACCGGCCTCAACCCCAGACCCCATATTTTGTAATTTCAGAAGCTTCAGGTGTCCGGCGCGTTCTGGTACTGAAGCATCGCAGGCTTTTGCAAGCGACAGATAGGCTGCGGCCTGGGATTTGGGGGGGCTTAAGGGCTTAATCAGCTGGCAGTTTTTAACGAGAGTCGGGAAATTACCTACCCGCCATTTGGGTAAGGGGGCGTTCAGCGGTAAAGTCTTCTTGAATTTTCAGACACGGTCTGGGGTGAAGGTTGTAGTATTCAGGTTGGAGGTTACGGGGCTTGGGCAGTAAAGGATTTGGTTGCCGATGTTGATGTGGGTACGGTGCTACGCGCCTGCAGCGCCATCAAGGTTTTGAGTCCCAGATCTTTTGCCTTCCCGAGTCCGAATCGTAGAATTTGGGGGTCTGGGAGGCAAAGGCGGCCAGTGCAAGGCCTTTGGTTCCAGTCTGACATAAATTTGCCTGGCTGAGCTGACTGTTGGGAAGTGTAGATGTTTTGAAGAACCTGTAAACTAGTGTTGTCAAAGGGTCAGCTAATCCAAGCCAAAGAACCTACAACAGCCCCTGAATCATCCCTAATGGGCTGTGTAACTCGAGGCCTCCTGAAGCTCCCCCCATGGCAGCCTTGTCCTGAGCCTAGTTGTGCTTCAGGGAGTGCTGGGGAAGTAAACGTTGGCATGGTCATGTGAACTTTGCGGGGAATTGCGAAAAGGGAGTATGTTAGGTGCATATAAAAAGTATAGCATGGGGAGATTATGGGAAGAGCTTCCACTGCCACGCACACCATGGTCAGAGGTACTGGAACCAGGAGCAGGTGACGACCATCGCAGCCTCCCTAGCTGCAGATTGCGGACTTCAACCGGAGGCCTACATACACGCTTTGGGGTTCGCGCGCCGCGGCTAGGGTTTTTAGCTAACTGTTGGAGCATGTTTTTGAAAGTAGGTCCCTTTTTTAGTTCATAGACGTAGGCCTCGTATCCCTTGCAGTTGTATCGGATACAATTGTAGCTCTCCTATAGTCTCCCCAGGAGGGCTTTTGCAGGCCTTATGCCTTATGCCTTATGTAAGAACACCCATCTGGTGGATCCCCACCTGGAAAGCCCAGCAACATTGCCCCCCAACCCAATGTCTGAAATCTATCAGCCACCTTTTGAGCATGGGTTCCCTCTTCAAGGAGCACCCGAAGTAAGCAAGCAAGTTTAACACAGCGCACACGAAAGACCTGGCACCCAAATGGCGCAAGCAAAGTTCTTGTGGCATGAAATCCATATCCCCAGGCCCTAAACCTATCTAAGCGCCCCATATCCCAGGCGCGCACTAGCAGCACCCATCCGCCCTGAGCCACAAGCCTCGCTACAAATGCACTATACAGAAATCCTAAAAGAAAAAAACCCAATCTTAAGGCTCAGATTCTCAGATCGTGCCTTTTTTAAAGAGGTTCTCATCCCTGAGCCATAAGACGTAAGTTGGCAAATCTGAACGCACCAGCCTTGGAGGCTTGCGGCGGCCTTGATGAGTGCCACGGTGATGGTTTTCCTGTGTTTTTCCTGTGTTTCCATTAACAACGGGGTTGAAAAGTGATTGCTGGTTTTCCTTGGCTTCTGCTGCAAGACTTCACTGTTTGCATGTTTGGACTATGCGACATAACAATCAAGCAAAAACGAAGAAACACGATGGTGGGGTGCGAGCCCAAGTCGTGCTTGAAACAAACAAATGCGTTTCCTCAAGTGCAGCTCTTGTAACCAGCCACAAGCACAGAAATGCTTGCTCAGAAGCATCCCATAGTAAGACTCGGAAGACACATAACCAGCTGATCAAGTTACGTGAGAACGCGATTGTTCACGAAGCGTGGAGGTGGAACTTCTCAAGTGCGATCCCTGCCAGGCTCTGACATGTAAAGCTTGGGGGGCTCCATGCATTTCTGCCACATTTCCCTGGTTAGCTGTTTTGTGACGGAGCTCAGCAATGAGGCTGTAGCTGGACCTTTGCAGGAGGTCTTTCAGAACTGTTCCTGCGAAGCCATAGCTTGGCCCAGGTGCGTTGCGCCCGGGATTGGCAAACTCCCGTTCTTGAGCAGCAATGAGCTGGCTGACTAGGTATGAGTATTTACTTGGATGATCATGGGCAGTTTGAAGTACGATTAAAAGTAGAGGACAGCTATGATTGCAACCGTCAGTAAATTGAGGTCTAAACTGGGGTCCCTCCTTCATGGAAATTACCGAATGCAGCCTGCTTATTCATGCCCATGCCTCGTGCTTTGGGTTCGGTCCCTCAACCCGGAATGGTGGTATAGAAGGAAGACATACGCGCCCTTATAGTGTAGCTTGTTTTTCCCTATGGTGACTTTGAGTGGGTGGGGCCAAGTTCTGAAGCTTGCTTCTTTCTTCTGGACAAGCAGAGCACAAAGTACGTAAGGACCACACGGACCCCTCAGCCCGGGACTTGGGCAAGTCTTAAACCCTAAAGCCCTCAAATCCAAAGGCTCTGTTCGAAACACGATGGTGCCGAAAGATTTTAAACGCCCTTTAAATCCAACATTCCAGATATTGGATTTGAGCATTTTGTTCTCACCAAGATCAGAGGCCTGCAGTAATTTTAAGATAGAGTGAGCGTCCGAAGCCAAACCCATAAGCCCTACACGCAGACCCTACAAACACGCGATCTCAAAGCTAAACCCCATAAAGTCCCAGTTTCCCGACGCCCGGGTGGATTTGGAGAACGCAGCGCTGGGCTTTGGCGGCTGCGAGGAGCGGAAGCTCCGGATAGCCAAAGTACTATATTGGCATACCACCATTTTGTTATATGACTTTATTACTACATTGCTGCAGTACTAGTTTGGTTGGTAGAACTTGGCGTTTAGACTTGCGCGAGCTCGGAGTCTAGGGGTATACAGGAACATGGCATCCTCCTTCGCTGGGAAGAAGGAAGGCGCAAGGCTAACCTTTAACGGGCGGTCGCGAAGCCTGACAGGAAGTCTTTAAGACTTTCAAGTATCTTTGAGATTCTTTGAGATTCTTTGAGTATATGTAGTCCTACCATATCTGAAACGTGAACCTCTTTGGGCCAGGGAATTCAGCCATCCTATGTGTTGGCAGGCTTACGGTGTTGTAATCAGTGTTGCCAGTACCTGTGGTAGCTGTTCATTTTGGCGTTTGATAGTGGAAGTGTGGAAGGTCTGGTTTGCATGTTTGGAATCTTGTATATGGAGAGGGAGGGGGGCGGGGCATTGCCTTGCAGAATATAGTTATAAGCGCTGGTGCTTGAGATGGTTCCTCTTCTTTTTATGATGGTTACGAGTTGCGAGCATTAAATCAAAGATCGCCTACAGTTGAGTGTCACTGTTTGCAGCATGCCTGCCCTCATTTATGAGGCGCAAGATGAAGTGGACATCTTCATTAGGTGTATCTATTTTAGTCCCTTTCCTGGGTGACCACGAAAAAAAAGCATGCGCGGAGGGGGGGGGGATATGCAAACCAATTGCCCTGAGTAGCCTGCAAGCAAATCAAAAGACCTGCATGTCCAAAATTGACCAGGCATGTGTTTGTAGATGTGTGGTGCTGGAGTTCTCGCTTCGTGGAAACTCCTTACGGTCGAGTTCACGCCACCTGGGCCTGCATGATGGTATGGATTTAAGGGCTGTTTTGCTTGAAGGAAAATACGTGTTGCCACTAAAGCAGTGAGTGAGTCTGAAGTCCAGACTGAGCGTCTATCAGGGAGCTATAGGGGGTCCAAGAGCACTTGACAATTTCCCCCTGGCCTTACTGTGGGGAGCAGAGAAGCAAGGTACCGGCAACCAACCTTTTCCAATGAAGAGGCAATTGCTCGCATGAGGTCTTTGCTGCGGAGCGCAGGACTCCCTCATTGTTAAGTCATGGATCAGGTACTGCTTACGCTTACCTCAAGTGGTGAGTATGCTCACCAGGGACTGAATAGGATAGCCTGGACACGTCTGACATGGCAGCAGCTTCAGCCTACGCAGTGCCGTATTCCTCAGCTCCAAAGCCCCAAAGCCCTTAATCTGAAGCTCGAAAACCCAGGTATATGATGCGACGCCCGAGGCAGGCTCTTGCATTTAAGCGTAGACCACTGCGCTCACCATCAACCCTGAGGGTGCAAGGACCTTAGCTTCTGTATTTGTTGTTTCAAACTGGCATTGCCCCCACAACCAGCAACCCAGTATGATCATTTGAGAGTTATGCCGTCCGATTTCTGGCCAAAATCCCCGTCTCAGTCTGGGTTGAGAAATTGAAGATCACAAGTTCAGGGTAGGCCTCCTACAACCTCCATATTGCTCCTGCAAAGTCGACAAATCATGTGTGATTCACATCTCAATTGGTTTGATTCTTCCACGTACGTAGAGGAGGTGACAAGCATGCTGCTGCGAGCAAAAATTCGTTTGATTGCTTCAGGCTGTTTCTTTCTTTCGCGGAGTAATGCTTTGTGATGCTTATTGTTCTCTTGCTCTCTGACTTATGGATGGGTGGAGTTTCAAGCGGGAGCTTTTCTGCCAAGCTGGAACGTACCCTATGAGGCCGGCAGGAACCGAAGCAGCTTTTTGGCTTATGCTGCAATCCTGAAGAAGAGATGAAGCCATTGCTCTTATCACTGGTTTGCTGTGGAACAACATTTTGGACTTAGATGTATGTATCTCAACCCAATATACGTTGAAAACAGTCAAGGTAAGGGATCCAAGGCGGGTAGAGCAATGTTCTGGGAGGGAAGGACCTCACCTGCTTCACGTAAGCCTCTATACCAGGCCACTCTCAAACTGATACAAACTTGGCAGGCTTTTTAAAGCTGTTTTCGGATGATGTTAGATATCCTTGCAAAGGATGTCCGCCCTTTGGTAGTTATCGACGCTTTAAAGCAAAGTCCCTTGAAAACCTTGAACCCTGAACCCCAGGGCGGCGCGGCAGCACCACCTCTTCTACTGCTACATGGAATGTTCGCTCTGGCCCCAGAGGTTGCTTCATACTAGAATACCATGTATCATGTTGGGTTCTCCCTTCACGCATTTCCCCTCTGCGGGGGCAAATAGATGAGCAAACTCCTAGGCAGAGAGCGAAATGATTAAGGAATGCAACAAGGTTTCTAATCAAGGACTTTGCAGTTGGCTGGGGCTTCTATCTTGCATCGGCGGTCTTCAAGTGAAAGCAATTATGATGGCTCAGGTTCCGGGTAGGGTCTTACTGGCTTCAGTTTTTAGGGGACTGGGACTACTTCGAGGGTGGGGGGAACTCGCTGTAGCGAGCCTGGGCAAGTGTACATACATACTTCCCCACAAAGCCCGCGCAGACCCCAGCTATCCCCGTTCCTAAACTAAACTACTAAGTCATACTGGCGCTAGACCGTCATAGCCCCATATAATCCACACAAGCTACTAGAGGGCATCCTACAATCTTCGTCAAAAAGGGGACCACGAATCTCATAACCTTCCAGATGGAGTCCTTCTCTGAAAGCCCTCAGATGTCCTTTTAAGAGCTGCATAACACCCCGCATTGCGGCCGAGTAATCGCGTGCCCATGTCCCCACAAGCAAGCTCCATTATCCCATCCTAAGCGCAGGAACCAGCAATACAGTTATCCAGGCCTCAGAACCGGACACCTTAAACTGAAGGCAATTAATCGTTGATCTTAAAACCATGAGACGTGGCATACATGGTCTGGCAGTTAGAGAACATAGTTCCTTGGTATTCTCCCTCCCATGTTTAGATCATGTTAGGGACCCATGAACTGGCTCCAACGATTTCCTCAAATGCCAAGCCCCTACACACACCACTCTCCCTTTGAAGCATTGCCCTGCCACACTCTAGCCAAAGGGTCCCTTACGTTTCTGGTGCCCAAGGGTGACGGGGGAGTGGATGCCTCTAAAAATCCTCAGAGAATTGAATGCCCTATAGTGGTATTGATAGTTATTCTCCCACTCCTGCTTAAGCGATAGTAACTGCAATCCATGCCTTGCCTTTTGTTACCCACATTAACCCTAACCCCAAGCTTTTGGAAAAAAGCTGACGAACTCCTGCAGGTCACTGGGTGGTCCATGGCTTTGTTGGGCCAGCTTCTTCATCGAGGCCCTGTTGGCTCAGTAAACTACAGAAATTGGGTGTAGGGCTGAATCGGGTTTACCGAGACAGGTTACGTTAGTATGTGCGTACAATACCCGAACAGGAGGCATATACGATTACCTTCAAGTACACCGAACCTCCCCTGCCCGCAGCCCAGCATAGCAACGTCCAGGGTCTGCCGTTTACTTTCTCAGCCCTGGGCTGTAAACTCAATTGCGTTTTCTGTGGAGGCCTGTAGTCTCTTTATTTTATTTGAGCTTTCAGGATATCCTTTGAAGAATCCCTAAATGCCAGCAATAATCCCCGGGGTCCCACGGTACCCTACTTGGAGAATCCCGCGCATGTCTTGTGGACAACCGCGGGTGTAAACAGGAGGACCCCACTTTTCAGAAAATCCTGTAGTCTGCTCCTCAAGGAACTCTCTGAAAAATCACGACCATAATTGAGCACCCCTAGGTAGCCCTTCTCCACGCATTTGGGAAAACTTAACCGCATGCAGGACTGGAAGTTTGAATGTAAGATCAAGCGCATGCTGGCTAGGTTCAGAAGAAAGGGTTTGGATCAGGTTATTTCTTGGATCTGGGTTGCAATTGTTGTTGGGTGACAGACGGCATGTTTTGTATACCTGAACCCAATAATTAGAGATGAAAGCCGCTTAGCTGGTCATGTTTAACCGTACTTTTACAATATTCAAGAGATTGTTTGGCCAGACCTTCTGGATTGCAAAATCTTGGGAAGCTGGTAAGGTTGTACCGCCCCTGCCATAGTCATTCTATCTCTGCCTGTTTTAACACTGTGTTGCGTATCGCGTTTAACCCTGCTCAAGACCTGTCTGTATGACTTGGGAGCCTCCGTGTAGTGGTAGGGCTTTAGGCATACCCCTGGTTTTAGAGACTCTTTTATGCAATTTGCTGCGACACCTGTACCTTGCATGGGCAAAGGTGGGCGTCGAGTGCTTATTCCAGATGCTTTTGAAACTTGCCACTCAAGATTTGGGATGTGGAGTGAATGAATCAGGCTGGATCGTCACGGGTAAGCTTCGAGGTTTAGTTTAATAGCATTGCGACGCAGCATTGATGTTTCGAAAAGGTTCAGAATGCAGGGGTGGTAATATCTGCTAAGGCTTGCGCCCAAGTCGCATAGAAATGGTTGTCCTAACAGAAATGATTTAAAGGCAGGCCCAGCAAGTATGCCCAAATCACTCACAAAAGCCTACAGATGCTCAGAAGTTCCCAACCCTCGCGGTCCAAGTACTTAGAAGATGCAACTCGGGCCCAAACGGGTTCCTGCATGGTCCCAAGTCACTTTGTTTTGGGGTGTGACAGGAAGAGAGAAAACCAAAACCGGAGCCATCCAACACATCTGAACCTACATGAAGGCTGAAAGTGCAGGGCTTGTCCTTCAATTTTAGAAATATCAACACGCAAACCACCGTACCATCCAGGCTGTTCAGGGCAATTTGAGGTTTAAACAACCGGTATATGCTTGTTTTAAGTTTGAGGGCTTAATGCTGCTCAAGGGCGAGCGGGGGAGTTAATAACTGCTGATATACGGAGGTTATAGGGTATTCTATATAGACTATAGAGCTCCACTCCCGCACTCCCCCTAAAGCGCCAGCTCAGCTAGTTATTTACAGTAACGCGGCTTAGCAAAAAACTGTTCAAAGGATTTAGGGTTACGGTTTTGTAGGGTCTCGGAGGAAGTTGTAGCGAGGTTGTATCCTGCAGTCCCTGATTTTGATGACTTCAAGTCCATAGGTGAGTATAGCCTACTTAGAGCTGTACTTCTATTCCTGCCAATCATAACATAGTAGAGGACTTAGACTGGGCTCATAACTGGGCTACAAGTTTACCCACGGACCTCCAACTTGGGACTCCCCCTGCTATGTAGGCTCCTGGGCTTTTGTCCGGCACTAAGAAGATTCTTGAGCTTATCCTTCTCCGCCTTCAACCCCATGCCCTGTGCCACGCCTAAGCCCTGTCACCCGAAAACCTCCGGCTTTCTAAATGCCCACCTTGCAAGGGCCTGTCAAGGCCTCAAGAAACACAAAAGCAACCTCACAGGCGCAGATGCAGATACGATTTCCTACTAGGACGCCCAAGAACGAATCCCTATCCTATTTCCAAGTAGGGTACGCTGAAAGCCAGATCCCGGCCCTTGAATCCTGAGCCTGAAGTGCGGAGCCCAAAATGTCAGATGCGCAAACTTTTTCTGGGCTCAGCTAAGGATTTCGACCATGGTTTAAGTCGAAGTTCTGTAGATGGAGGCCTGATACCGGTCTTTTCAACAGCACGGGTCCCCCTTACATACCCCCAATTTCAAATAGTATGAGTGCGTAGAAAGGCAGGTGGGCATGGATCCCTGGGGTAGTCCATATAGAATCCCCGATGATGATCCTATAAGGACCATCATACAATGCCTTCCCCTCTTCCCGGCCGAAAAAATGCAATCTAGCACTCGAACCAAGGAATCCACCGTTTCTTCTGGGAATTCTATCGCAGGCAAAAAGGTAGTGAACTATAGAATAATATTGCGTATAGCGACTCTTTGTGTCAACCTTCTCTTCTGCCTTGCCAAGAAGAGGGGCTTGGACTGCTTTTTTTGTTCCTTTTAGTTTGGGCTTTAAGGTGGCCGAATTACCACGACATCGCCCGACCTGACCTTGTATGGTGGTTACGAAGAATATTCCTCAAGCGGCCTGGGGCTTGAGGCTTTGGAACTGGTGCAATTTTGCCAGTTAAAGGAGCCAGTCTCTTGGGTACAAAGATTTAAACTCTAAGCCCAAAGCCCTTGCTTCTGCATCTCACATCCCGACACCCGGCAATGGCTCACTGACTTAATAAGCCTCATGTCCTTCAGCCTTTGAAGCCAGGCGAAGTCTTGTGTCGACGATAAACCCTGCACAACTCATCTTGGAAGCCCCGTTTGTTGCACACTGTGCTATGTGAAAGGCCGCAAAGTCCGGCGTGTGACGCAGTGGCTGGAGGCCACCAGACGTCATCACGATCACAGGAATCAGAGCTTTGCTTTTTCGATTTCAAGTCTAGGATGCAGGATTCGAAGCTGCAGATGGGCCTTGCGTATGGGATTAAAAGCCTCTCAGCTAGCGACATCGCAAATCCACATGTAAGCAATTCTCAGAATAGTGGTGCCTTAGGGCTCTGAGGGATGTGTGGAGGTATCCTTCCAGGGGTTCAGGGGCCAATCCGGATGGGTAATAGTGAAAACCTTCAAAAAACGCTTGCTTGACTTAGGACAGCGTGGCTTGTCATATTTGTGTACATGTTTTAGACCAGATCCCTGCATTTGCTTCCTCATGTGTATAAGTATTGATTACCCCCGAAGCCGTATATCATGTCGCTAATAATGTGTCAAGCCTGTCTCCCTGCCTGCACTCCTGCTGGCGCTTATCGTTGCCCTGCAGTGTGAAGAGTTAGTCGGAAGCGACAGAATCTTCTGAGTCATAGCAGAACCCTAGACAGGAAGCAGCCTCTTGCCAAGAAATGACCGTTAATAAAAGGTCATCGCCTGCATCTGATTGGGTATCCTTGTCTTTTTAAGGGTGTATGGTATATGCCTTAACTAAAGTGTCTGCCAACGGGGAGGTCATCATGACCATTTTGCACGAGCTTCTTGAACCCGGCGAGGCCATGTCTTATTGCCTAAGCCCGGAAGCCTAAAGATCTGAGTTTGGTTTCTTAGGGATTGCTTTAAGTTTAGGGTTTAGAGGAGGCTGGGGGTGTTTGTGGCCGGCAGCTCAGAGTCCACATGCAAAGAGGGGAGGCTGGGGTTTACACATTGATTTTGGTGAATGTCTATGTATCCATTATTATACGGTGTTCGGAAGTTTCGGTGGCGTTCGCTTGGGTTTACTTGAAGACTTTGAGTATCTAGCCTACCCTGCGTGTTCTCATGGTTGCTCTGCATGAAAGATTCATCCGATCTACACACCTTAAGTTTCCATACTCCTAACCATCCCTGCCCTAAAACCCAGGCCCTAAAGCTCAAAACCTTAATTAAGTCCTAAACCCGATATTCTGGCACGCAAGCCTAGGGTTCAGTCCCATTATCCCTGTAATGCCAAGACATTTTCCAGAATCCCTGCGGCCACCCCCCTAGTACCCCGCATGTTCCTTAAATCAGATTAGATTAGGTATCCCAGTATGATTTAAAGTCAATTAAGGAATCTTGGGCTCTTCCTGGGCTCGACAGCTCCAGAACACCAAGCCAGAGTGCCAGGCCTTCGACATTGCGGGTCACAGCTTTGGTGGCTATATGGCAGCCAGGCTCTTTTGAATAAACACGCAAGTTTAGAGGTTCAAACAAGAGCCAGCGATCTAGGGTTTAAAGGTTTAGGCCGCGTGTTGTCTTTAAGGCCTTACTGTAGAAGGTCCAGAGCGCAAGGAAATAACAATGTTTCAGAGACCCAAGAAGCCATTCCAAGATTAAACATGTCGGTGGCAAGGTTGAAAATCAGCCCGTCCAAGGCTGACATTAAGATATTTCAGATTTCCGAGGTTGAAAAAAAGAAGCCAGGTTGAACAAACTACAGCAAGGTGGAAAATGAGATGTTCGCAGAAGCCGTCTCTGCTCTCAGAAGCCCCCACCAAATCTGCCGCCCAATGCCCCAAACAATGGACCCTAAACCCTAATGCCCTGGCCTCCTCAAGGGGTTCCTCAACAGGGTCGCCGTGGCCTGCGATAGACGACAGCTCCCTCTTCGGAAGGCTGTGGGCCAGTGTCAGCATGAGTAGTTCTGATATGTGCATGTGGTTTAAAAAGTCAGCAGTGTGAGCTTGTTTCCTTCACAACCCAGGATACACTCATGTTACCAAAGAAGCAACGGTTTCCCATATCCCCTTTCCCTTTGTATCGCTGGGGTTTCTGGGGTAAGGATTAATTGGGATTGCAGCTCGGGGCGCCCGAGCAGCTAAAGAGCAGATTCTTGGGAGAAACACCGCCTCAAGTTTAGTTTTTTCGCGGCCAAGGGCATGATGCCAGTAATAAGCTCTAATTCAGAGGAAGTTCACCAAGCAGAAAATGCATGGAGCCCCATCAGCAATCATATGTCTGTTGGGACTTTGGGGTTGTGGAGCCTCTTCCGAGCCAATCGCCCCATGCCCCGGACCGTATCAAGCTGTTGACTTCAGGTGGCTCTCCTGGGTCCTGGAGGTCCGGTCATAGTCTTTCAGCTGCATTCGGGGCTTGGGCATGGCAACAGGCACAACAGTAGCAGCCGGGGGTCATCCATGTCAGCATCAGGCTTCTGGCAGTTGCATACATCTGAGCATGTTCTCCGCAGAGAGCGCTATACCCTTCAATACCCATTAATTAGGGAATGCCAAAAATCATATCTGGCGCGCTAGTATCAACATCATATTCGGCATCCTATAGGATCACTTAAGGTATATTCCTTGCATACAATGAGGTGTGTCCTGAGAACCCAGCAAACTGCGTCTGCATGGTCTAGGTCCCTCCACATAAGCCCAGGTGTAGTGTAGCCCTTGGCTCCGGGGCCCCAAGCCCAAAGCGCCCACAAAATAGAGGTCTAGGCCCAACAAACACCGATACTGATAGCCGCAGACCCTTAAATCAGCAGACAGATCATGACTTTAGGTATGTGAGAGTTTCCGTAAGTCTGGAACCCCAAGATATTATATATATATACACATATCATCAGCCTTGATGCAAGGACTCCAAAATGGTGCCACGATATTTTCAAGCCAGTAGCACATCGCAGCGTTATACACCCCCCTAGAATCCCTGCAGAACCCCTTATAGGTCAGGTTGTTTAAAGCCAAACTCATAAACCCTTATAGGTATTCGGAGTTGGCCCCAAGGATCCTTATCACAGCCCGACCGCTGTGCGTTTCATCAATGCCCCTCTGGAGCGCGTGTGCTTTGGGAGGTTTGGTGGATTTGTGAAAAAAATGGAACGCTGTAGGCATGCACGAGTATGTGGATCCTAAGGGGAAGGTTGGGGGCCAGTTTTGATTGGTCCGGTAGTTTCTGACGGTCTCATCACCTCACATCCTAAGGGTCAAGTGACCAGAAGGCATTTACGTGGGCACCGGGTACCCACGTAGGAGCCGGTTTGGGGCAAAAATATGTAGTGATGATACGGTCTTATTGATTTGCGACCACACCGTACATGGTTTTGAGTCTAACGTTTTGTGCAGGTCTGCGGGTATGAAAGTATATGTATATGTATATATATATATATATATTTTTTTTTTTTTGATGAGTCAGGGACACAAGACGAAACTTCACCAGGAATCAAAGACGATGATTCCTAATCACAAATCCGCACTTCTCAGCCCGCCTATCTTCCAGGTACGGCAAGCCCAATTGACAAGCGAAGGCTATGTGAACTGTAAAGCATCATCCCCATGGAATCCCCTTAGGGGTACTGTTGTCCAATGTCCTGGGCCCTCATGCTTGGAGACATGACAACTGGCCAAAGCGAGCCAAGCCAGCCAGCACTCTAAACGAATGGCTCTGATGATGGGTTGACTCTTGCTTGCTTGTATTGGATGCGACATGAGAGCTGGGCTTTGGTTTTGCTTGCTGCGGCTGCTCAAGCTACAACAATCCCTGCAATGCGGGTTCTTGTGCTGGCATTTGTGCCACCAGCGCTCTAAATACAATTGCAAGTTCGATATCATAAAGCTCGTCCGTCGCCACCTAGATGTCGAGTCTTGGAGTCGTGAGTACTTCGTGCTTCTAGCGATTTATCAACACTACAGGAGCGAGCGCTGGGATTGCCGATTTAGGCTTTGAAAGTCTGAGATGAGAGATCCGTGGAGGCCTGCCGGGCTATCCTGCACTTGGGAGTGAAAGCCTAAACACCAAGCATGGGCGAGTATTCCTTGACATTCCTTGACAAGACTACTAGGCAGGTGCCAGCAACTGAATCCCTGAGCCCTGGGTCCTTTGAAACTTTCACGCCCTAACTCCTGAATTAGTAGTTTGAAATCCGTATTTTCTACTCCGTAATAGAGAGGCAACATTATCATAGTCTTGTTTGGTTCAAAGGCACACAAACCTGAACATGTAAATGCTTTAAATCCCTCCAAAAACCTTTGAACCCTGAAACCCTGGACTTTAAAAAACAAGCCTTGAGAAGCTTGAACTGTTGCCATTAAATTCCCGTATCATCTTTGTGTAGCCAGAGAAAAGTACGATAGCTGTCGGGTAAAACCAGCGTTTTTTTTTTAAAACTTTTGGATGTGGCTCTCCGGGATTCTTACTTTTCACCCTAAACCCCCTAGCCCTGAACCACGAACCTGATTCCCTGCACCCCATTCCCTAAACTCAAACCGCTACCATAACCTCAAGAAGCCTAAACCACCTGGATTCGAAGGAGACGACGGAAGAGCTAAGACCACCCTGGCTGCCAGCCAGCCTGGCCAACGCCGCTGTGCTCTCCATCCTGGGAGTGGCCATGCGCCTGGGACTTTTTGGGGAGATGGTTTGGTTGGGGTGGTAAGAATTTGAGGATTTAGGATTCTAGGGAATTAGGGGTTCAGGGTTTTGAGAATCTTGGGCTTCAGGGTTGCGCATGCGGCCGTGAACATGGTTTGGGTAGCAGCTATACAGCTATAACCCACTTGTCACCCCTCCAAGCTAGCTACCCTGGTTATGCTTGGGCCATATTGAGTTGCTTGTACTTACCTGCAGCACTGGGTGGGATGTAGGTTTCGATGGGATTTCCTGTTTTCTTGGTCTTGTGGCTTCATTTCAGCCAGATCTAGGAACCAAAGTCAAGTTCTCAGTCAACAGCAAGATTTTTATGGTCCTTTTGATTGTTTACGGTATAGTTACCATCCTTGCAGGACCCTGTGAGGGTTTGCTATGCAGCTGGGGTTGCGGTTTGGGTTCCAAGGGTTTGGTTTAACAAGGTGGGGTTGTTGGTTTGGGGGTTCCAGGTTTGGGGCGTTGCAAAAAAAACTCCGTGCAAGGTAAGCCTATGTGGTGGGATTCAGGTTATGAAAGTTGCTCTGGTTGGCAACTGTTACCAGATCATGGCATACTAGAGTTGAGGTCAAGTGTGTGTTTTAAATCTGGCGTCATGAGAGTGAACCATATCAGAGAACGCCTCTCTCAGTGTTTGTATTTCGGTTAAACGCTTCTCTCAGTGTTTGTATTTCGGTTAAACGGTGGCGTTTTAATAAGCTGTGGCTTAGGAAATCTCAAATACGAGAAATGGGGAGTAACCCCATGTAGCACCTTTGCAAGGGACTGGAGCTTTTGTAAACCCTCTACGTGATTCCATGACGTGTAGGTGACGGTTCTGGGTTCGGCACATGCGAAAAAGGGATTGGGGTTTGGGTTTCATGGACTTTGGTACTAGGGGTTTCCAGTTTGTGTTTGTATTGGTGGACGCCATGCCTCTCCAATTCTTTATAGACAGATTTTGTTGGCGTTGCGCGTGGTCGCTGCCAGCTGTCAGGCAGGGAATGATGAGGAGTACCTGGGCTTCTGTACAGAATATGTAGGGGTTGCATACGTACATATATACATGGAAATACAAGATTGGGGGTTCAATAGTCCAGGGTTGTGTGCAGCACTCGGTACAGTCGCCCATTTGTGCTACATAGATTTCCCGGGCAGACTCCAGGGCATGCTTGGAGGTAAAGCATGGCTGGCATGGAGCGGGGTGGTCCGGCTTTGTGGTGCTTATAGATTCGGATTTAGTCGCTGGGATTTCCCGTTTAACAAACGAGATTAATCAGTTGCTACGCGCTTGCGAATTGGGTCTACACTTATAGGCTTACTTGCTTCCGGTTGGGGAGTACGGACGACTCTATAAGCCCAGCGCTCTGAACGGCGGAAATGGGCGTGCCAAGAAACTGATTGGATGCTTAGGAAAAAAGGACCCCATCCACTTTTTTGGAAACTCCAAACACTAGACCTACGCATCCGCATATAGCCGCACATACATGCCTCCCTCAGAACTCAGAACCTTTTGGGGGTTAGTCATTTTTTCCGAAGCCCCAAGCCTTAAGTCAAGATCAAGGAGCCCGAACAATGTCAACACATTGCTGGGGCTTGACTATGACGAGCAGCTTGGGGGGCAGGGTATGCGGGGGCTTAGGAGTAAAGGGCTTTATAGGGGATCCAGGGATCCTTTGTTTAGGGGGCTTATTTACTGACTGAGGGACCTTATGCTCGCGTTTTTCGCATGTGCAATCGAGTCTCGGGGCGTGGCCTCTCTCGGTATATTTGGGCACCGTCTCCAAACGTTGGGATGGCTGGCGTTAAGGTCTTTCTGGCTTCTAGAAGTTGTAAGTATACTATTGCCCTATGACCTGCGTACACGAATATACCGACCTCAGATACCCAAAACGTAATTTCTTTCTAGAGGTCCTGAGTGCTGAACGTCTGGGTACTCTGGGCTAATCCCAAATGCTCCGCAGAAGGGTTCCCGTTTAAAGGTTGAGGCCCAGACATCAAGGAGGTGACCAAAAGTCGTTGTGTTTGTGTCTGCAAGCCTCCGCAAGCGTCAGCAAAGCGTCCGCGAGTGTCGCACATCCTTGGCAGTCGAAATGGTCGCGAAACGCGGAACTGTCGTCACTTTTAGACTTTCGTTTGGTCTTCGCGTCTCAAAAGTGTCAACAGTCACATCTGTCGGGGGGGCTCCTGGTCGCAGAACGCAGAACTGCCGTCGCTTTTGGACTTGCCTCTGGAGAGAGGAGAGAAGAGAGAGGAGAGAGAGAGAGAGAGAGGAGAGGATACAGGAGAGACGACGAGAGAAGATAGGAGCGAGAACAGAGAGAGGATAGGAGAGAGAGGAGAGGAGAGAAGGAAGAGGAGAAAGAAAAGAAGAGAAGAGAAAAGAGAGAGGAGAGAGGAGAGAAGAGAGAGGAGAGAGGAGAGACGAGAGAGTTGATTGTTAGAAATAACGTAGAGTTCTGCCAACGACGTTCCTGTTCGGCACAAGATTTTTGTGCTCAAGCGTGGACGTAGTTTTCGTAGTGAAAAGACAGTGTCATAAGCCATGGTGGTCGGCCTGCGCCTTGGACTTTTAGTTTTCCCGGTCGTTTCAGGATGGTTTGCGTGGGGGAATGGTCGCACCGCCCTTCTTGGGTGGAGCGCGCAGAATAGCACCAATTACAGCAACCCTCCTTTGCCCGGGGACGCTCCGTCCAAGTCGTACCCCTCAAAAATACCCCCCGATTTCGGGGGCTCCCCAGAGGCCGAACCGGCCCCTCAGAAATCATCTTCTCATAGCACTACGGGCTCTTCCTGGAGTTGGTGGAAGAGTGCTCCCCCGCTCTCCTCACCGAGTGGGGTAGTTGACGGGGAGCTCGATTGGGGCTGGTGGAGCATTTCTCTCCTAGTCGGGTGGGCCACCGGTCGAGTCTTCTCCACACGCCTCCAGGATGGCAAAGCCAGCACTGGCGGTGGATGGGCCACCTACCTCGTCTACCGCACAGGTTTGTGGTGCTTTGGAAATTATTGGCCACTCTGATCGGTTGCTTGGGCGGTCAGGGTCCTCCGGCACTATCTCTGCTGTTGCTGTGGCCGTCGGGCTGGTCCAGCCGAGTTACAGGCCGGTCCCGCCGCACCAGTTCCTGCGGCCGCTGCCTTACCTTCTGCAGGGGCGCTGGACGTAAGCCCAACGACGTGCTCGTGAAAATGCCCGCTGGAGCAGCGCGCTTGCAGCCCGACTGGGAAGGAGGCTCCCGCATCGACCGAACGGGTCTGACGGTCCGCTACACTCGGGTGCTGGGCGCTACGGACAGGCGCTTGCGAGAAGAGTTAAAGCGTAACCAATGCATCCACCTGTGCCGCTCGCAGGATTGTTCCAATCCCGCCCTGCTCCATTGCAAAGCTTATGCTGCCGCCGACTCGGAAGCACTAGTTGACCTTGGAGCTTATGGCCGCTTTGGCCCTTGGCGGGCAGGGGCTCTCCTGGGCCGTCTGGGCCGGCGGGTTCTCGGACTCCTTCGCTACGGGGTTCTCTGGTTTGGGCGCGGGCCGATGGCACGTCGACCTAGTCGAGGCAGTGCCCCCCGTCAAATTCAGGAACGAGGGGTACTGAATTCACTTGACCCAGATTCTGAGTCCGAAGCTGAGGTCGTCGAGGACCCTTGCCAGGCTGTACAGGTAGGTCTTGAACTCCAGGGTGTTACTAAAGCTCTCGCGGTCGAAGACTGCAGCGACAGAGCTGCCTCCGAACCTACTAGATTGCTTGACCGGGATCGGGAGGTCTCCGACCTAGGAGGTAGCTCGGT
>CAJNIZ010016668.1:118487-136020 GCA_905231905.1 Symbiodinium pilosum
TTAAAATGCTCATGAGGAATTTTAGAGTCCCGGTCATCATTTATTATTAGGGTGGTTTTATTAACATGAGGAAGGGATTGCAACTACCCAGAGTTTGACCGTTTTCCTTAAGTTAACAAGTTTGCCTTACAAGCCGAGAACTCATCCCAAACCCCGAGGAATGGCGATGAATCTTAATCATTGAATCTATCAACCGTAAGCCTTTAACGCTCAAGCCTAACCCATGCTTCCAAATTCAAGGTACCTGGGGCATCTCTACTCTGGAACCGCTCGACCAACACTCCTCTTGTGGGGCGATGATGATACCGCTCCTGCGCTGCAGCGGGTCTCTTACTGTTGATGGACAGAATCCTGCATCACCCTATAGGTAGGTGTGTCTTCAGATCCAGGGTAGGGCTCCAGGAATAAATTGTGGTGAGTGCATGTAGAGTTCCTTAGGAATAGTTTTGAACATGTATTTGGGGTGTCCGGTTGAGACTAACAAAGCTCCTACCGGATGAGCAGCTTTAAGCATGATGATGACAAGTGACAGGTCAAATCATGCTAAGCCTGAGCCTTAAGCCGGGAAAACAGCGAAAGAGACCGCAAGCCCCAAATTCAACTTGGCTTGAGGGCCTCTCTCAAACTGATAAAATGGTAGTGGGGGACCCCAAATTGGGATGGCCAGCCTCAGGTTGCAAAGCCGCGTGCTCTTCACAACTTAGGCCTCTCATCTTGATGAAGAGGTTACAATATACATATAAACAAAAGTACGTACCTACCTACCTACATACATAATCATACATACATACATACATACATACGTACATACATACATACATACATACATACATAGGTGGCGGGAGTCTCTCGAATTGAGCTCGGAATTTACAGGTCGATGGTTAACAGTTCAGCAAGCTGGGATTACGTTTGACTGACTTTTGGAGGGGTTTTGCCTGTCGGTTCCACCTCGTTCCTGGCTTATGGGGAATGGGCTACATGGATGATTGTCGGGGATGTGGTATGGAGCATGATAGCAATCCATTAGAAAATTGAGTCCTAACTGGTATTGAGCAGTTTCCATTTTTTCCGATCCTTCTTTCCCTACGAGCCACCTGTAAGATAAACCCTTAGGCCGAAAAGACGGTCCACCGCAAGGGTCCTCCCAAATGGAGGCTTTTCAATCTGATGCCTACAAATTCCTTCATGAGGAGGGCCCATGCCATCCTTGATGATATCTCCTGTAGATCAGGGCACCCCATCCTTATGAACCCCCTAGCATCTTGCTAACATAGCCCCAGCAGTATTAAGACTTTGGGTTACGGATCTTAAGGAGCATTTCTTGAGAGGCTTTTTGTTGAAGATGCCTGACTGGCTTGATAAGATTTCGGCAAAGCCCTACAAAGTAGGTCCCGCAGTTGCATCACCACGCGTGGCAGCAAGGTCCCTTCTTGCGGGAGAAGTTTCCCAACCTCACAGCCTATTGGGTCAAAGGCCGGGTGTAGTCGCCTCCCCTCATATTCAAAACACCTCCTAACCCCTCAGTAGCATGAAAGGTGTTGGTAAGAATTAATTTGGTTATTACAGCGGTAGTCAGGATCTCAGCTTCAGAGCTGGCCGTGAAGCACAGTATGACTGTTGCGGCACGCCTATCCCACTCCCCACTCGCATCGCTGAAAATTGACAAAGGGGGTGGCCACAACATCCAGTTTGACTCAGTGCTGGCCGTGTCGCGTGCTATGAGGACCAACTTCTAACAAGCAGTGATACCAAGGGCATTCAAAGAGTAGGCCTTTCTTCTATAAAGACCCATGCGCTACGATCTCTGGGAAAGCTTGACAAGGGAGTGGGACTTGTGAATCAGGAGCTTACATTACGTGCAAGTGGGAATGGAGATTGAGCCCCGGCTACCTCGATGTTGCCCTTCATAGGTGTTCCTGCAACAGAGGCTGCATATCGGGGCAGGGCAGGATTTCATACAGGGTTGTGCCATGATTCTATACCATATGTGTGTATACCGCGGTTGCGTAACGGCTCTTTTTTGGGCAGGGCCCTTGCCTTTACAAGGACATTAAGAAAGCCGCCAACCTTTTCGGATGCATCATAGTCATAGTCGTTACACTCTCCAGCTTATAGAAGCTGCTGCATAGCGTGCCTGTAGAACCTAGACCAGCCAGCCAATACCATCTTCACATGCGGTCGGTGGTGCTGAACCGTAGTCACTTGTCCCTGAAGCCTTAATCGAAACTTACACCTGGTACCCCGTTTTCACGTGAAGTGGGCTGTGCGAGGACATTTTTGGATCCGGAGTCCAATACGAAGGAGGCCGCTAGTGAGTAATTAGCGCCTGACTGCAGCTGCCTTTTTTTACCATGCTTACACCAAGGCGCTCGGGCGTAGTGTTACTGTTTTACAGTGTTGTCTGGGGGGTGGAAGGGTTAGGCTTCATAGTCTACAAGGATGATGCTAGAAATCTTTCAACCGCTCTTGTGTGTGACATATACCATGTAAGTCTCGATAATTCCTCATATTTACCTAGCCACAGATTTTCAAGATGTTGCGGATCATATTGGAACATTAAGACAGGCTGATGTCTGCTACTCTCACGGCTATGTGTTTGGCAGATATCCAGCTGGCAACCTACAGAAGCCTTCAAACTAGCGGTTTTTTCCCCTGCAATGAATCCCTTTTGTTCATCCCCAGATTCAAGGTCAAAAGCTGGAGAGTTCATTTTTTTGTTTGGGTTTGAGCGCTCAACAGTGGTCCGTCTCATGGGATGGTGAGCGCGAGGGTCTATAGACTACAACCCGATACCTTGAGGGCCGTAGGCTGTGAGCCCTAACACTGTGAAACCCTTCACAAAGTCAGAACGTCCTGCTCAGTATTAAACACATCCGACCAGAATGATTCCCCTGTCGTGTGCTCGCTAGATGTTTTCTGTGTCGATTGATTCGCTCAATAGTTGTGACTGCCTCGTGGCTGCAAGGGATGGATGGAGAAGTCGCTGTGGATGACCAATGCTAAGCTGCTGCTGGGCTATGATGTTGCAAACCAAAGCTTTGTTATTTGCAGTGTCTGCAAAAACGGTGTCCCTTTTAATTCAGTCTGGAGGCATCGTATTCTCCATGACAGTAGCTTCTGGAAAGGAACCCCTAATTGTTCAAACCCCCCGATTTAGGGTTTGCGAGCTTTTGGGCTTGGGATTCAGTTCTTGGCAATTTCAAATTCACATTGCAGAGTTTCAGGCACGGAGATTTGGGTGCTGCGCAGGACCCTGAAAACAACACATCCCTTTGCATTGACTTCGTTTTAAACTAAAATCCTGAATCTGGAGCCCCAACCACATTTTGTCTTCAGCAAGACCCGATGATCCTCGAAGTGTAGGGTTGGGATTTAGGTTCTGGGAAGAGTTTTAGAAAAGGACAGCTTCCATGTTCAGATTCGGATTAGGGGCAAGCGAAGTTAGTCTGAAGGAACGACCTGACTTGAGCCCTAGGCCTGGAGCCAGAGCCTTAATGTAGAAGCATGAAGAATTGACAAAATCATCTCATTTCATCAATGAAATAGTTCTAGCATATCATGCACCAAGAATACTGTAATCACTTAGGCCCTGAGAGCCTAGGAAAAAACAGCTCAGACGGCCGGCTTATGTGTTTGGCATTCTTAAAGACGCGATTTCCTTCCAAAAATGCCCATGGTTTTTTAGGCGGCGGGCTTGGGGAATCTAAAAAAGGCTGCTCAAAAATCCCCCGTGAAGGTATCCCATGGACTTGTACCACTTGCCCGTCCTGCGGACCAGCAAGGCCGATTGCCGGGGCTGTTTCATGCGGATCTTCAACATGGCACTGTAATTGCATACCTTAAGCATTACCTGGCGATTCCCTGAACCCTTACCCTGGGGATGGAGTGCGCGCTGGAGGTTGGGAACTGAGGGTTCAGAAGTCAGGGTTTAGCGATCGGGCTTGGGGATGTGACTGCTTCAAAGGAGTGCCCAAGACGATCCAAGAGAGGATTGAGAAAGAGTCATTTGGATTATGTCTCGACATATACATGTAGCTGGGCTTAGCTAGGTATATGCCAAATTATCTACGCCTATGCTTCTGTAGGGGAACATCTTTCAAGTCTTCCTCCACATTCATGAAGAGGGAGTTTGGTCCTTTTTGCTCACGCGAGCCTGTTTGCACATAGGGATTGTCGATTGTCTCTTCTTGTCTCTTCGAGTATGATCATTCCAGGTCGCTCGGAGGTACCAGATTTTCAGTGCGATCCCTGCGTTGCCTTGCGTGCATCCTCATCATCAGACATATCCCAAACCTTTATAGGACCTAAGCCTAGACCCCTATAACCTCGCTTCGAAGTTTTCGGGTTTCCTGCATTGACCCGTTCCGATGGACCCCGGCAAGCTTGAGCTTCAGCCTTGCGGTCTATGAGAAAAATTCCTCATGTAAGCGAAAGTGATCATCTGGGAGCAACTTGAGGAGAGCTGTTTGTATAGAGCCCTTGAAGTCTGTGATGTTGCGTAGAACCGAGCCTCCTCAGAAGAGTTCCCGGGAACTCTCAGGATCCGACGGCGGCGCGGCTGTGAAAGCAATGCCCATGGGGTCATAAACCAAAGTCGGCCTTGGGTGGAACATTGTTATTACATGGTGCTAAAAATTAGTGCTCGTTTTCAACACTACGAATCGTCTGGACGGTGCTATTCCTATCTTTGCGAACTAACCTTGGACCCTCAGATTCATGTTCAGAACAGTGTTTGATATCTCCCGGCACCTAGCGTTGCTCTGCTTATGAGATACTACCCCGAGGCAGGAGAAAGTTCGTGTTTCTTGAAGCGTTCATGGCTCCTGACAGTTGCTTCTTGAAGCTTTTCCGAGCGGGTTTCTGTAATGTGCTGAAGCAGCTTCCAGACTTCAGATCAAGAGGGCCTTTGCCATGCCACACAGCCTGCTAAGACACAAGGCCTTAGAAGGCTGAATTAGGCCTTTCAGGCGCGCGGCCAAATTTGATTACGTTGGCCCTGAAACTCCAACTCTGTTGACATGCTCTCAATGCTATCCCATAGGCCGCCGTCCAACACAGTTGTTGGTCGTCACAATGCAAACCTCAAGAACCTTAATTCTGACCGCCATGCTAGAAATTGATTGTACCTAATTGTTGCTGTGAGGAGCCAAACATCTAGATCTTTCTTGGAGCTCATTTGTAGTGGCTCTTTCTGGTCTGCTGCTGCGGCATTTGCAGAGAGGCTGACAAGACTTGACCTTGGAGTTGCACGAGATAGGGGTTTGAATCTTGCAGTCCTTACAGTACATGGGGCTCTGCGCTTTGTCGGGGTGTACTACGTAAGATGCCTTGTGAAGCTACCATGTTGGAGTCCTTGGGCATGTGCTGTCTGAATTCGGAAAATGGTGAGAAATTCATGAAGATCCAAGGCAATTCTGAATGATTTCGTGGCAGAATTAACCTAGACATGAGTGCACCCCAGCATAGTTGCCCTAGTAACTAGTGTGTGGCAGATGGTAGCAGTCCTGGAGGGGTTCTTTAGGAATTCATCTGGGTCATTGTTGGAGGTAGTTTTCATTCCTATCATACGAACTATCGATTTCAATTTGACATTCGGACCAGCCGCCAGTCACATGGCTTCTGCTTTCGATCTTGTGAAGTTTTACTCAAGGAGTTCCGCAAGTAGCTTGAGAAGCGGAAAAGCTATCCTTGTGGGTAGCCTTTGCTGCTGTTCCTTGCCGAGCGAGACCAGCTTTTAATTAATTCTGAGATGTCGCTTTGAGCATCTTTGCAACACTGACCAGTGACAGGATGGTTCCCTGGGCACAGGTAATGGGACGGCTCTGCATCAAAAACAGGGTTCCCCCCTGTATCAAACTACGTGGAACTGTTTTGAGAGAATTGAATGTGCACAAGGAACTATCGTGTTTACCAGCATTGGCTTCCGAAGGAGAAAAGTGATGTGAATGGGGCTGGCGGTCCGCCCGTTTGATTTTGTTTCGCAACTTTGAGCCATCCTCCGATCAATGATCCTTGCAGTACGACAACCGGAGACAGGTCGCAGCCTTGCCACACCTTCAGAACCAGGAACAAGGCAATTGAAGCGCAATCTGCAGGCTCATTACCCAATTTGGGATCGCAGGGCAAGTCGTGGTGACCCAGCTTACTTCAGGAGAACGTTGCACAGTTTACCCTGCATCATATGTGGATGCCTGGCACGATTGAAGGGGTAGTCCTGCTCGGATGCAAAGATGGGTTACCTGGCAGGGCTGCTTGATCAGTTTTGCTCGTAACTTCCTCGGCTGCTGTACTGCTAAAGTCCTAAAAAACTTAACAGGTGAGAGCTGCTCAACGAGGAATCCCAATCAGGACAGTGAAAATTGCAGTCTATCTGCTTCAATCTGTTTTCGTGGGGGCGGGCATGTTTTCTTTGGCGTTTGCCTACCAAAATCCAAAAGGCCGCTAGTAATGACTCTTCTTTCAAGGTTCCATGAAGGCATTCGAACGATCAGCGGGGCTTAGAATGTCCCACTAAGTATACTTATCATTTCATATCATTTATAACCCCAAGAAGCCAGAGCGCATCCAGTTATCAATCCGCTTACCAAGAGCCTCTGATCCTCCAGGTAAAACCTACAACTAGAACCAGCGGCCCAGAACTGTCAAGAAGGTAAACCAACCTCACAGCCTAAGTGCTTGACCCACATCAAGTTCCGAAGCTGATAGGTATCCCTGGGTCGTTGTTGGATGTAGCTGTTGCATGATTATTCCTTTCAAACCCAGGGAAGGATTGAAAGCCATAGTTCTGGATGCCATCCCAGCAAGGAACTCCCAATGATGCGTAGTAGGGAATGGGGGGTATCATCAGAGGGAATTACATGGTGCCGGTCCCTCAGGCAAAAGTAAGTTATTGCCTAATCAGTACATTCATGTCCAGACCCTGAAACTAGTCTGGAGTTACCCGAAGCCTCACATGATCCCAATCATTCCTAGGGTTCCTCTCTAGGCTCCCTGGACAATACCTGATCATCAGATCATTTTTCTTGAGCCCAAAGTGTGTCCTATGTAGGTGCGTTGGAGCCTGCGTAACTAATATGTCGAACTTTGACCCTTAACCCTCAATGTTGGGTCTTCTGCATGATGTCGTGAGCTAGGCATGAGGCGAACACCACAAGATTTTAGGTCATGTGCACGCTTTGAATTTTGTGGCTTTGATACTACCTTTGATGATCTAAATCCTGAAGGGCCCTAATTACCTACAACGCACAGTATCAACAAGCCGACGTCTAAAATCCTGATCTCCAAGCCCTGAACCTCACTGTGTTACAACCATCTCGCTTTTGATCGATGGTATTAACTGAGAGTCCTGGCTGGAGGAACTCGCGGACTGCCAAGTCTTTATTTGCGATCGCACTGAACAGGCAGCGCAGCACAGGGGTTCCTGTTCGGTGTAAGGTTGAGGGCTTGGGGAGTAGGGGTTTTGGGCCGTTAGAGCCCAACTGTGGGGTTCGGGGCTGGGGGGCCTTCCGCCTAGGTTAGAAGTTTTGTTCAAATTTATAACTTGGTTATATCATTTCCTTGCACCTGCACCTAGCCTAAGGCCCAGGCACCTTGTAGGGACTGTACAGGGGCATGTATAAAACAACATATATATATATATATGTATATGTATATGTATATATGCATGTGCATGTGTAGCGTTCAGGGTTTGGGGCTTTTTCTTGTATCTTCCCCAAGCTAACATCATAATGCAGCCGTAAAAGGGGACGGTAGCCTTTGGTGGGCCGATGGTTCTTGTCAGTTGGGGCTCACATGGTTGGTGAAACACCTTGCCTGACACCATCCCCTCAACCAACACAAGAAGCTAGTCGAGGCAGGGTTTTGCTTTGGTTGGGTGAACGTACATAGTGTTCCTTAATAGGTGCGTCCAAACGAAGTCCACACCCTGCCACCCAAAGCATGTTTTCGGGCCTAGGATGTTGGAGTCCTTTTTGTTCTGTGGTGGTAGGTGTGGCTGAGCCGTCACCGGCAGGCTTACTAGCAAGGTTGTTAGGGGGGAAGATCAGGGGGTTTATCTGCAATCTTCACATAAATTGGCAAATGGGAACTGCACAAAATCGCTACTTAATCACATGCGCTCTTGCAGCGACACGACTGCAGCTGAAGAGGAAAGCGCTTTGCAAAAGATAAGCTCAATGCAGCAGAAGAGCAAAAGTCCCTGAATATTCCAGGGGCCGGAACTGCTCATCATTCTCAGGGGCCTTTATTGTTATATCCACTTCCGATTTAGGAGCCAGGTTTTAAGCGGGAGCTGCGCAAGGCGACTGCTGCTTGAGGGGAAGAGATGATGGAGCCAAGCTCGTGGCTAATTTTACTGCATCCAGGGCTTTGCAAACTTAATCATGCTAAGTGCAATTGTCACATTACTGTTTTTGGAGACCCGACACACCCCAGCCTAGGATTATTAGATACCAGGTGTTCCTAGTGCCGAGTTGCATGCCTTGGCTCATGTGGTATGAGGTTTAAATGCCGGCCACCTCCAAGGCTCCAAGACTTAGGGCGTATTCTTCCAACCAAAGGGTTACGAACAGTGGTGCGCATGTGGGGTGTCCTTGTGGGTAGACCATGAACCAGAAGTCTTCCTTGCAAAGACGATGGCAAAAAAACGTTTACGAGGAGTCATGTGCGGCTCCGTGCTTGCTTTGCGGAAGCGTAAACCAGCTCCAAGTCTGGGGAGAGAGAGAGAGAGGAGCACAGCGAGAGGGAAAGAGAAGGAGGGAGGGAGCAAGCGGAGGCCGAGTTAGAGGCATAGAAATACACATAGACACAGAGAGCTGGGAGGGTTCTTTTGGACATTCATTTCAGTAGAGCCGTGCTTTCTTAGAGCGAGTTGTGATACCCTCCTTTGAGAATGTTGCTGCTGCATCGCATCGCTTTGCAAGTTTGAAAGTACGTATCGCATACACAGGTAAGATAAGCAAGTGCTGGAGGATTCTCCTGTCCAACATTGGGCTCTACCCCGTCCTGTGGTTGCTTTTGTGATGTCATTCGCATGTTTTTCTTGCAAGCTAAGAGAAACAGACAGGAATCCTACATCCCAAATCCTAACCATGAAGTCTGAATCCTGAAGCCCCAAACCCATAACCCTAAGAGTCTACAGATGTTGAGCAGGCCTTTGTGGATGAGTGTGGCGGCCTCAGACTCGAAGCAGCCAGGCGGCGGGTTCAGCTGTCGGGGCATGAACCAGACAGGATTGTCCAGGGACTACCGCGAGGATCCATTCTCTCATTCCCGCAATAACTCCGGTTTGGAGCTAAAGATGCAAGTATCGGCAACCGAGACATTGTGCATCTGCTTTGACGATATCTTCCACGGAGTGTGCGAAGTGGTGCTGTTGATGGAAAACCTTGCAGAACCTTAAGTCAAGTTCCCTCAGGCAGGGAATTGCCGTAGTTTACCGCGGGGATCTAGACAGTGCAAGATTCCCCCCTTCAAAAATATGGGATGGTAGGGGCAGCAATCCAACGTGTGATGCATATCAAACTCTGAGGGCTGAAGTTCAGAACAGGTTGCTTCGGTGCTGGGGGTCTAGGGTTCAATGAGACAGCGCTTTCCCCACGCAATCCGCAATCTTCAGGTAGCCAAGCTTTGCATCCTTTGGCAAGGTATAACTACGGCAGTAAAGCCTCCAGATAGTTGAACTAGGTGAATGGTGGCCAGAGCGTGCGCTCGATGTTTCAAACAACAAAGCGCAGCCTGATTGTGCCGTAAAGAACCAGATTGTAGACTGCCCTGGCTGATTAAACGTTTAGAGTTGAGAGCTTAAAGATCTTGAGCACAGGATTTAGCATGATTGTAGTATCTCGCATAGTTATCCCAGAGGCAGTGAAGCAGGGTTCTTGCTCTAGAAGGGCAGCGGATGGAGCCCTTTGGCCTTCAGGCAACCAAGATACCTTAAGATTATACATATGAATTTTGGCATGGGTTCCAATAACGGTGCGCCACGATTAGCAATTAGGATCTGTAAGTCACACCGATCAAGGGTTCCTAATCTCAGGGTTTTTTTGTGTCGTGCCCCTCAAGGTGCAATCCCGCTAGGGGGTTATTGCGCGGATTTAGCAACAATTTAGGAGCAGAGCTGTAGGTTGCGAATCGATTAGGGTCTAGTGTTGCAGGGCTTGGGGTTTCAGGCCAGGGTTGGGGTTATATTTACATTGGGTTATATAGGGGATAACGGAAAAGAAAATGGGAGCTACAGACCCTAAGGCTTAGGCCTCGGGAGCTTGGGATGCGGTGTTCAGGGTCTAGGCTTAAGGGGTTAGCGCTGTTGGGCAGGAATTGTCAAAGGTGCGAATTTGCAAGCTAAATCACTTCTAGCCCGGTTTTTGGGATCGCTCATCCTAGCCTCCAACTAATCACGTAAGTAGTATGTTTCTCGAAACCCCTACGTAAAACATTAGAGAATCTCTTACAGAATGCCGAAGTAATCCCTTGATGAATCCCTTCCCAATATCATCCCCACATATCCGACATATCCCCAATCTAGACCGGACACGAAGCCTCACCAAAAGAGTTTTCCGGACGCAGCACAGCCGGTACAACAAGGCCTGATGCAAAGTAGCAGGCCTTAATGCCTCCCATATCATCAAAGGATCCCAGCCGAAGCCATGCACTGGCTGAGGCACAGGCTGCAAGGTGCTCATCGGATGCTGTGGCGGGCCCACGCTGCCAGGCTGTACAGCAATCAAGAAGGGTTTAGGGTCTGTCGTTTAGGCTTGTCGCTGCGTCATGCAATTGTTGTCTTGCTTGTTCGGAGAACTGCAGGACATTTCCAGGCAGACTCAGAAAGCCTGTCGCAAAAGGTTTGTTGCTGCGCAGGAATTCAACAATCCAGTGTGAGTCCGAATAATCCGCCGCAATCCTGTGTGTGCACCAATTCTGGGGCGTCGCAAGAATGTGGTGCCCGGCATGCGCTTGATGGAGGGATGGTGAGGGATTGCACGGGTTCGCTTAAGGCTATTTAGGGGCTACTTACAGAGGTCCCTCGTGTTGTTTTCAATGGTGGCTCGGTTTCAAACAAGAGGATGGCTGGCCAAAATCTCTAGAAGGTGCAGGATTTCTGGATTCCCCTTGTGAGCAGCCAGCAAGAATGGAACATCTTCGGGGCCCTCCATGGGACTTTCTGTTTATACATGCAGCTGAAGGCCTAGGCCATCCCATAGCTTCTCGAAATTGGGTTTTGTCTCCCGACAAGCCCTTGAGCGTCCTGAACCCTGTTACCTCATATCAGGCCCACACGCTTCGGGCTTTCAGAAACGGTCGAAGATTCAAACCTTCAGTGCCCGAAGCCTGACCCCCAAACTTGACGGCGGCCGAGGTTTGTGCGAGACTGCAAAGGCCGGACTGTATCAAGACACCGGTTTAGGGTCATGCCCTCTCCTAAGTTAACATGGAATCACAGAAAACCTGTGGAGACTGCTGTCAATCGAGAGGGCTGTTTGAGGTTGAATGTTAGTAAGGATTCGTTGCCCTGAACCTCCCATATACCTAGACAAAATGCAAGTTCCCAGGAAGACAAACCAATTCCAAAAGGAATTACACTGGATCTAAGCTTAAGGGTTGCCCTGAGTTTCTCTTGAAGTTGAACAGTTGGAGGGTTTTGATTCAGCCCCAGGCCTGAACTCTGCTTCTCTTGCTGGCAACACCCCTAATATTCAAGATTCCCATTGTAGTATAATGCCAAATTTTTTTTTATATGGAATTAGGGGAGGATTTTAACAATAAGGCGAGGGGATCCCTAAGCTCGTGCCTTAATATGACCTTTCTTTTGGACTGTTATGGGGTGGGTGCAGTACTTAACCTAGCCAAGTCCTGGGCTCATCTCCTTGAATCAGGTACCAGAGGCAGTAGGTTTTGAAGGTTTAAATGACTTCAAAGCACAGTAGAAGACGCAAGGCAGCTCCAAGGAGTCATGCGAGTATTGTAGCAGCCCGTACTAGCAATATCATTCCTGGAGTATGCTTAGTAAACACAATGCTTCAAGTACAGCAAAAAATGTAGGGTTTGTGGTGCATGGCTCTAACACTCAATAAGCTTATTAGGTATGCTCATAGGGGATGTCTCCTTGAGGCGGAGTCAGCGTAAATTCGACCTTTATGTGGGGCGGAGGGTGTAGCTTCTGTAAAACACCAAACGCAAACATTCCGGACATTTCTGGACTACTTGAAATCTTCTGCCCAGAACCCTCGTCTCGAGGCCTGAATCCAAAAACATATTCAAGGCGAACGTCTGGACCCCGTACCTGACCCCTGACTAACATGGAAGCTTCCAGAAGGGGCAAGTCTTCACAAGACCCCTTTTCGGATTACATGTCCGTTTTGGATGATTCCCGCCAGGTTGTACCTTTTGGGTGGCCACGAGGCCATTGACGTGTCTATCAATGATCTAGGGCTTTTTAACAGGTCTGCAGAAGGCCCTGTGCTGGCTTTATGTTAGTTACAAAGAGGGAAAGATTTGAGGTTCATGGTTCAAGTTGATGTTAGCTCCCGGTGAACAAGGTTGATACCCCTGTTGGGCCCAGAAGAGTAGCATTTTCAGTTGCAAGTGCTCCGTGCTCCACAAGCAAATATAGAGCCGCGCGAAGGCTTTGTGTACAGCGGGCCAGTCACAAAGTGCCACTGCTCAGGCTTCATGTTAGTTGGGGAAAGGTACGTATCTGGGTATGTCAAGATTGTAGCTGTTTTTCGGTATAGGCACTTCGCATCTGCTGCTTCTAGGAAAGAAGGGTTGCTGTTCAGGGCGTGGAGAGTTTTAGAGTTTTCTGGTTTAGATTGGGGAAGTGATCATGTGGGAGCTTCCGTAAATTATTGGCCCTCTGAAGCAGAAACACACACTTCAACAAAACGGGCTAATGAGACCTGATCACGACGCATCTGCCATTTGTCTCCTGAACTGATATTCTGTCGTAGGTCCCTAAGTATTACCGCTTCTTGAATACTATTGGCTCTGAGTTCTAGTTTCCCACTGAGGGAGCACTGTTTTAGCAGAGGCCTAGATCATTCTGGGAAAAGAGTTCTTGCTTCCTGTGTACTGAATAATCCTTGCTGTTGACACGCGCATACGGATGAGCAAGACATGGCAGGGGCGGCCATCTTAATTGCCATGACATCCCACTGTGTTTTGGGGATGAACATTCAGCAGAAAACCATAACACTGACTCCTTGGAAACTTATTGATTTTGGAACTGACCACTTGATGCAGGCAGCTACGAACGCGCGATTGTGTAGCCGGGAGCTCATGGAGTTCTCAGTATCATTGAAAATTAGCCTCAAATTTCAAATTGCTTGGTGTGTACTGCAGAGGCGCGTTTGCATGTGTGATTCCCTCATTGTCCTCTACTTTGTAGATAATACACCCTGAGACCCTAGTCTGCTTGCTTAAGCTCCGATAGTAAACCATGTCCACTGAGTGGCTGGAAACCTCACATGGCTGGTCTTGCAAAAGAGGGGAGTGTTTGCAGGTGCAGCTTGAGACTGGCACAAGCTCTTTACTACTACATGTCCTGTAGACTTGCATTTTTTCGGGAAGTTTATGATGGAAATGCCCTACTCCAATAGTCACTTGCAGATTTGTGCGGTCCCTACCTTATGGGATGTACTGGTTTGAAAGCATTCTTTTGATGATGCTTTGTGGTAGGTTCCCTTGTCGCCTACATGCTGCCCCCTGCACTATCACGATCAGGTTTGTCCACCTCTGACTGCAGTTCGACTAGTTAACAGGGCTACAAGGACGAAGATTGTTGGTGACCGTCAACACCCGTGAACTGCTTGTTATTTCTCTGCAGCGCACACGCTTTATCTTAGGCTTCAACTTGCCATGGATCCCTATCTTGTCATGTCCGTCAGAGCTCCCACACGCGCAGCGTCATAGCTTCCAGGCTGGGGAATCCCTACCCCAGGGTAGGGCGGTTAGGGCTTCTGGCACAGCCAGACCTGAATAGCACCTAACTACAAGCCCATTGACCCGAGGACTGCAAGTTCTTCTTGCACAGCCACACAGAACCCATCATTGAAAGTTCGAAGGACAGGTTGTTGCCTTGGCGGATGCTGCAGCGCTGTCAGGCTCATGAACCATGAGGATCTTGAGCCCCCAAAGTCAACAATCCCAATGTTTTTGTTGCCAAAAATCGCCTGGTAGCATACTTTGGTGCATAGGAGAACAATTCGCATCGGCACAATTGCTCACGCTTCGTGGAGGCTGCCTCAAACCCCAGTTTATTGTAGCACGGTATAAACCTCCAAGAAGGATTGGCAATGCAGACCAAGGAGCTGGTTGGGGGTCATTCTGCGCCTCTTTGGGTTTATATGAAGGCGCAGGAGAATCGGCAAAGAGGTTATGACTGGGATTATGATTATGAGCCCCTTTTTTCAACATACCTACTAAGCTCGCTGAGCCTCTACGTAGAGTTTAAAACGTTTACAGTCGAGGTGCTCAGGCTGCCCGTGTGACATCAAGTCAGCTTGACTTTTTCTCTTATATGGACCTCTTTGCAAAACGCAGCGCCCTTGTGCTGAGCGTGTGTAGGCGTAATCCAGGATGATCTGGGAGACCGCTAGTCCGTTTGGGTTCATATAAAGGATCTCGCCGAGTGGGCGAACAAAATTCATGCAAAGCTCTGAGCCCCCTGCCTGATCAAGAAACACTTCCCTAATAATACGTATTCCTCCATATAGTGGCAGCATATTGGGCGGGTATTGATTATTAGGGCGATCGGGGTCCATCTTAGGAGCACAGGATTAGGAGGCTTTACTCAATGTCTTGCAAGTACCCCACCTGCGCGAGGTGGAGGCTGCAGAAACCCAGTAGAGTGACGCAATCAACGAGTTTACAGCAATCCCCGAAATAGGGAAACATAGTATCTTTAGGTGCACTATTTCCCTAGAAGCCTTTAATCTTATGATATCTTATGTGGCTCAACTAACAGTTGCAGCCTCAAACGGCAAAGGGGGAGTCTCCGTCCAGCACCCTCGAAGACAACATGAAGAACGAAAACCAACTCTTGGACAATTCCCGTCTCATTCCAGGACCTTGCTTTCGCACCTTTCTCAGCGTGAACCCCGGCATTATCGATGCTTTTCCTTAGACCTTATCAACAATTTCGGGTGCAGAAAGTGCAGTGTATTGTTGCTCTACTGCGGGTGTTTGCCAACATTTGGTGCTTGGCTCCACGGCAGTTTGACTACATTTCCCCAGATTAGGCACGCCCTTGATGCAAGAGTTCGCACTAGAATGAGAGGTTTCTGACATGGTAGCCGCCTCAAAAAAGTGCAGAAAGAATACCAACATGTTGGCGCGCCCCCTTGTTGTTTTTCCAGTGCCTATCAAGGTTGCAAGGATTGCTTGGTAGTCCGAACTGTGAAATGGGGGAGGGTTGTTTTGACTACCCTCCGGCTTCTTCTAAGACAGCATGATCCACTTTGTTGCGGGCGGTCTGCGCTGTGATGGCGTGCCTTTTCTCCCACTGTCCCAATGGCATCATGGGTACGAATCACATGTAAGTTGTGAGACCTGATCTTTGAGATGCCAAGCCTCAAGTGGGGCCTTTTTTGACTGGATGTCCTTGTTCTCTGCTCCAGCCATGAAACTCAAAGATGTGCATGGTCAGGCAGCCGAGTGGGGATGTTGGTCCTTGCTCCACTCTAGTTTGGAATGACATGAATCTTGATTGTCATACCCTTACCAAGTCCCCGCCCCAAGACCAGAACCCCCCCGACCCCACTTGATAGTAAGCGTTCCCCCGATTGTGCATTGGTATTCTCCTAAGTCTATTCGTTTTGAGCGGTTGGAGGATCACGGTTAGGGATGGTAGCCCTCTACAAATTTCATGTACCTAATTACATTCCAGCAAGTCCTTTTCGAATGTTGCTTGATTCATGCAACCTTGATGCAAGGTGACATCTTTGTGGGGCAAACAGGCACGTCATGTTGGCCTAGGCGTCATACCCTGGCCTCGCTGAGCATTTCGAGGAGGCCAAGATGAACCCAGGTGTGACCTTCCCCACGCGTTCTTGGAGGTTCATGGAACCTTATCTGGACTTATCCATCAACCCTTGCGAGATCTGTTCCGGTTTTTGGTGAAAGTTTCAGGCTTGGACTCTTGGGCTGGGAGCAACAGAAGCATTTATCTTTGCGGGAAGGTAGGATCCCGAAGAGCCTCATACCTCCAGTTAGGGAGTATGCCTTGAAGCACGCCAGGGATCCTAGTATGATTTATCGCAAACCCTTACTAAACGGGTATGGGGTTGCTGGGAAGGGAGGATCCTCTTCTCAGGTTTCAGAAAGGGCGCTCATCACGAGAGATAAGCTCTGCAGCATCTTCTCATTTAACGCTTATCCGTCTGAGTTGACAGTTGGAGTCAATCGCTCACGTGATTCTTGAGTGAACAGAGCACGGATGCTGAGATACATGCGCAGAACTGAACCATGCTAAACAAAACAACCTGAATCCTCTACACTGCTTGAGATGAGATGCCGGCAGATCTTTGGATCAAGTTTCAACTGTTTAGTTTGGCAGCGATTTTGGTAGTCGGCCTTCTTTGGCACCTCTAGCCATGGCACAGGCTGTGACTCTGGATGCTTGGGCAGAGTTTGCGGTTTTGAGTTTAGGGCGTTGGGTTTGGGGTCCTCGCAAGAGATGCTTGGGCCGAAGCCTGAGGTTGAAAATAGCCTGTTTAAGGGTTTTTTGGGAAGGTGCGTGAATGTATATGCTAGGGCAGGATGGGTTGAAGGATTGAGGGCCTGGCGTTGGCAAATTTACAGGTCCCCTTGTTAGGAGTTCCTCATTGTCGCTTCCTAGGGAACATGTTTTGATGTCCACCAAGTACTATGCTGCAGGTTTATTCGGCTTCCGGGCAACAAGGTGGGAGACCACTTTAGTCCCACTTGCCTGGACAACATAGGCAAAGAGCTGCTATCGTATAAAGTTGATGTAGCCAGGGTACCCTCCCTAAAACTAACATGATACCCCAGAAAGCCCCCTTTGAAAGCCAACAGCAAAAGTCTGCAACGAGCCCTGTCAAGGTTCCATGTTTGTTGGTGAATGCGCTAGTCTGCTGACATGCGGAAGCAACCACAGAAAGACTACGGATTTGGCACTGGATCGCTACATGCTTTTTCTTGAAGGCTAAGCGCTCCCTACCGGGTCCTGAAAACAACAGAGTATTGATGTGGACATGGTTTGTTGGAACTTCAAGCCCTACCCAGGTAGCTGCCACAACACACCACGTTGATCAGCGTTGCAAAGCTCTAGCTTGGTCTTCCTCCATGTAGTAGACAGCTGAAGTGACGCTGCAAGCACAGGACCACACCCTGCAAGGATTTGTGGCTTCAGTCGTACAAACAGAGCATCAAACAAAAGATGATGTTTTTCTACCTGATTGTAGAGAAGGATATGGTTTTCAAGAGGTTTCAGATGATTTTGAGAACCCCAATCCCCAAGATGGGCACCCCATGGCTCCCTGGTTTTGACTCAATAAGAGGATCGTGGCAACCCCCA
>CAJNIZ010016668.1:136090-168020 GCA_905231905.1 Symbiodinium pilosum
TGGGGGTTGCCACGATCCTCTTATTCATTTTTGTGACAAGGAGTTTGCATCTACAGGAAAGGATTTGTCATTGCAAGGTGTTTGGTCGCGGTGCCCCGGATTGTAGGAGTCTAGGTTTTGGAGCGCCTTGCCACTTTTTTCCGAATGACTTCTGCGTTCTTATTTGAGTTCAACTGGCTCTTTCAGATAAAGGACCCCTAAGTAGTTCTGGAACATATGTTTCGAGCCCAGAGAGTTTTTGTCATTAGCACCCATGGGGAGGGATGAGGTTCATAGGGAGGACCGAAGTTTGTTCTGCTATAAAACGCCGATGAACTTTCTGGTGCCTGGGGCCCTGTTACTCTGTGGGTAGTTCTCGCACAACAGTTTGTAAGGTTGTAAGGTAACTATAGAGGTCCTTTTCGGGCTGCGTAGGAGAGAAATTCCCACTGGCAAGCAGTCTTGCTTAACCCCGAACCCAGAATCAAAGATCCAACACGATAACACAATATTCGTCATGCTCTGACGTTGAAGTTTACCAAGAACTCTCAAAACCCTGTCAGGCTCACCCCAAGCTCCTCCGATACCCTCAGCTTCAAGCACACCAGCCCCTCCATGCTTTGAACCCGAAACCCCAAAGCCTCAGCAAGGGAGAAGCCCGGCATGTATTAAACCGTCAAAACCGAGACCCTGCACACCCTAAGCTTTGGGCGCTACAACAACCCTCAACTCCAAAACTCTCTCAAGGAAAAGCAGGGTAAAGGCATTGCCGTGATTTCATTGGGCAAAGAGCCAGTCAACAGCCGCTTGATGCACTCGGATTGGGATGAGCTTGAGTTTAGGGTTTCCGCTTTGTTTTTTGAGCTTGGGGGTTTGGGTTGAAGGTTTGAATGGGGGATGTTGACAGAGATCATGGGTATCATTTGCGCCATTAAAATCAGGATCCTGTGAGATGTGCGCATATTCAGGAAGACCCAACTGAACCATGCCTCTCCGAGCCAAAGCAGTGTATTTTTTTGGGGGGGAGGATGGTAACTACTTGATGTACATGTATATGTATATATATATACATATATATATATATGGTACCCCCAAACCATCTGCTGCCTGTCTCCATCTGGACAATGTAAATATGTTCGATGTTCCCCTTTGGAGAATTTAGATGGAAGTTATTGTATTTTAATTCCTGACACTGAAGAGTGGGAATTCTCAGAAGAGTTACAAGGTCCACATCTGGAGAGTTGAAATGGAGTTTAGCGTAATTAATATACGGAAAACGTCGCACTTTATTTCAAATTCCCTACACTGAATATATTAGCTCATATAAATACCTTTCAAAGTATTTTGCTTGAACACACAAAGCTAAAACACCTTGGAAAACGTGGGTCTCCTAGGAAGATGATTGTGTTTTTTGAAGTGGTTCTCTTGGAAAATCACAATTTTTTTTCCAGGTAAGCGATGTTTTTTGCGAAGGGATGCCACAGGAAAACCATCTTCATCATCTGAATTTTCCTCTAGGTTAGCTCAAGAAACAACTTTCCCAGGCATCCTATTTGTTTGAACCCAAACCTAAGACACCTTTAAAAACACAGAAAGGGTCGCACTGCAGGCCCCAGTTTTTCGTATTTCGTTATTGGCGTAAAATTCTAATGAATACATTTACTATCATGTGCGGTTGGTGTGAAGGCTAAATTTCCTAATGCGTCTTCGAGAATTTAGAATGCAGGATATTTTGACACTGCCTCCAAAATTCCTGCCTTGTGATCCAATTATGAGCAAAGGCTCCTTTCTTGGCTGCTCCTTAGTTATACAAAGAGACCTAGTAAGAGGAGGAGGAGGAGGAGCAGGCCTGAGAGGCTACACTACTAGTACTACTACTACTACTACTACTGCTGCTACTCCCGCTGCTGCTGCTACTACTATGCTGCGTCTGCCTATATTGCCTGCCGCACATGATGGTGTATTGATATCCTGTTTGCCCAGCTTTATCTGAATCAAATGTGTTGTCCTTTCAGGGTGGGTTCTGGGGGGTAGCATATATATATATATATATATGTATATATTATCTCTCTCTCTCTCTCTCTCTCTATATGTCTGTGTGTATCGGGACTTCCACATACCCCTGCCCACTGTGCTGTCCGAGGGATGCTGAGGGTTTAGATTCATGCGGACGAGAAGACGCTAGAAAGCACAAATTTGGTACAAGCCCAAGGTCGCAGAGGGATATGGGTACAGGATTCAGCATGCATGCTTGTGCGTGCCTGTGCTGCATGACCTGGGCAATGGCGTATTGAAAAGTACGTTCAGGCACAAGAGATAAATGCTGCGGCAGAGTTTCTTGGGCATATAGCTAGGGATAGCGTGTTGAATCCGGTGGCTTACCCTCATGACTAATGGTTTTGTTTATCCCGGCATTGAACAACTGCATCAGAGAGACAGAGAGGTGTTCACATCAAAGCCTTGTCCACGTGAGGTATGGGCATGGACTTTTGGAAGGAGATGGCCGCGACTTTTCAGGCAATTTCAGGGAAGCAAATCTGAATCAATATTGTATTGAACTCTCTGCGCACCCACAGCGAATTTCCTGAGCATCATGTGGCTAAGTGAGAGATGAAAGATACCACGCCCCGTCCGATTAAACAAACATTGAGCCCTTATAATGGAGCTGCAAAGACAGCTGGCCTCCAGAAATGGTGGAAGTGGAGTCTCCTGAGGGCTCATCTGATTTCAGTCTATAGCTGCGACGTCGCACCAACAAGGCTCCAGGTTTGTTCAAGGGAGGGTATAGCTTTATGGATCCCTGGCATTGAGCTACGGGAATCTTGAGGTCTAGACATTGACCCTCTAGCCTGTTGCTCATGCTTTAGGGGTTAAGGAAGACTTCAGATTACCTCCCCTGAAACAACCAGCGCCTCTGACCCTCGGATTAGTCAATATGCCAAATACGGCATAACTGCGTTAGAGGGCGAAAATATCTATCATTAGAGGGCGGGGAGTTTTGCTATCAGAGGGGAGGGGTGCGTTTCCAGGACAAAACGGGTATGATCTTGCTTGAGCAAGCTGGAAAGCCTCTACCTTGTTTGGGCTCTTCAGGGAAAGGAGGAATGCGAAAGACAATGGAAGCTGCTAGTTGTTTTTAGCCTTTAGGATGCCTTTAGGGTTTAGGGTGGTCTAGTAGGGAAGCAAGCAATGGGTTACACATTAAATAGACGCTTGTCCAGGGTTGGAAAGGAACTACTACAGGGATCAACTCGGTTTGTTGCTTGCGAACCAGTACGTAACGATTGATATTGCAGAGCTGTAAACAAGCAGAATGAGCAGACTGCTGTCGAACTCATCATCAGAAGGCCAAGCAACGCGAAGAAGAACATTGTGGATCAGAAAACTATTCGTCGAGTACAAGGACAATGTTACTAACTATGTACAAAACAAGGAGAGGTCATCGTGGAAACCAACCATCATGCGCGCCCCAGGGCCTTTGCTTGCTGGTGGTTACCAGGCTTAGAAAAAAAGAAAATGCGTTAGAGGGACTGTCAGAGAATTTTACAGGGACTACTATGGGAATCCAGTCTTCACATCTCTACTAACTACCGGACAAGTTGCCACTTTGATCTTGCGAGAGCTTAGTGATTCTCGTCCAAGACCTTCCATTCCATCCACTGTCTCTTCAGGGGAGGGGGGGGGCAAGGGGGGGAGTTTGTTCTGGGAATACAAAGCGCGCAGATGACTGTTTTTGGCGCGGTTGACATAGCATAGCTGCGAGGCAACTGCCCACCTATAACTGTCCAAGATTCCGGATACATGGATCAGCGTTAGTTAGGGATTGTTGGGAGAGTGAGTTTCCTCGTTTGGCTACAAGGTACACGAGCCTGACACGATGTAAGCCCGAACCGAACCTTCAAATCCTAAATCCTACATACCAGTCTGGAAAATACGTTTCATCTTGAAACTGGTCTTACTATCATATTTGGTCTGTACTATTTAGTCAATATGAGCGTTTCCCAAAATTGGGGGTAACATTTTTTTTCGGGGTGGTGGTACCTATAATAAGGATCATAGTATTTTGGTGTCTATATTGGCCCCCCTTCCTTTTTAGGGAAATTACCATATATGTAGTGGTCTCCCTGGAAGGCTGCGGAAGATGATCCGGAGATCCGGGGCGTCATCTTCCAATCCACACTGAAAAAGACTTCGGGCAGCTAAGTCGGTCACGGAGGTTGTCCTGGCAATGACTTCGCGGTTTAAGGTTCAGGGGTTGCTTCCCCCAAAAAATCGATCTACTGCCCAGTTTCTATAAGAATCTATAGTGGTACTATATTGATTTTTAGTAGTAAGGGGTAGTCGATATGAAGGGACCGCAGGACTCAAGGCCCGCACTAGGGGCACTTCTTCGAAATTTGCTGTGGTCCTGGAGAATGTCCGTCCAGGATATGATTATTGTAGTGTCCTAGTTACCAAAACCCTCTTATCTTAGTGTTTTTGCAGAACAGGTTACTTGTCGGACCTGAGGATGTATGAGGAGCGTAAGGAGATCTTTGGGTCTCCTTTCTAAAGGATGATACATGTAAATGGGAAGTATGTTGACACACTCCTGTGAATGAAGGCCCGAAACGGGATGCCGTGCGATTTTTCTGCCTGATTTTGCCCAGTGGGTATATGACTTCTTACTTGTTTTCTCACGCGAATATTAATGCTGCCTATGTTCACTTCCCCGATCCCCGCTGAGCACCAGAACATAAGTACACCGCTGAGTCATGCAGCATAGCAAACCACGTGATAGTGCCGGACCAAAACATGCATCAAGATTTTCGCGCTTGCTGTCTGGAGCCATCATATTTAGGTACGCGTACCCTTGGGGCAAACCTCTGTCCCTGCAGCTCTTGAACAATCTGTGGAAGTCAAACGCCAGAGAAGGTCCTGTGGATATGGGTGTTCGTAGGGGTTGACACGTAGCCAGGGCTCGTGGAGGATCTTTTCCGCATTGCATCCTGAATGCGTATGTCTATAGTTAAGGCTTCATCCCAGAGTGAGATGCCCAAAATCTCATCATAATGCCCCAGGGGCCCGTGGGGGTACCTGCTTTGCATCAATTCCCACATCAGGAACGTCTTCACAGCAGGGCTGGACATCAAGGAGCTGTATGCACCAGCAACCAGCGAGGTGCCATAGATCAGATCAGTTGATGCCAAAGGCTACTCAATTGGGAGTTTCTCCAAAGACAGAATCTCTAATAGGGACCACCTGGTCGCTTTGCACTACCCATGTCTGCCTTGGCTCCACAAAGCTTCCAATTTTCGGGAATTCCCCAGCCTTGTTTTCTCTTGAAACCAGGGGATCCGGACTTGGCTGATTACATCATGTACCATCTGCCCTTACCATGCCTTCGCAGGCTCATGGAGTTGGTTGGAATTTCTGGTTGTGCATACATAGAAGTTCTCAGCACTGGGTAGGCCTTGGCGAGAGGGAAACTATCCCATGCGTGTTGTTCTGTCTGAAGACATGGTCACAGCACGTTCCTCAATCCTAACATATGCCAAGCCTTCACAGCAGCACATTGTCCGAGAATCAGATTTCAGTGACGTACAAGAGAGCTGGCTGTCAAGGGTTGGTTTTGCAATCTGTTTAACGCGGGGATCCTGCGAAGCCGACGAGCCGCCAAGGGGCTAGTTTGAGGCATATACATTCAAATGGAACTGTTGTTCTGGAAAATACCTCTAGAAACATCTATTGGGGATGGTTCTCGTTTGGAAGAGGGGTGATTGTACAAATGGCTTGCTATGTCACGACAGGTAACTGTGCTATTATAATGTTTTACTGGACTTGCATGATAGAGCTCATCAAGGTCCATAAGCTCCAAGCGGGAGCTTGGGTGCAGCCTTGAATATCACACCAGGTCACCTCCTTGAAGTACCCTTAATCTTCAACCTTAACCCAGCTTCTCTTGAGACTATTCTCTGGATCCCCTGAATCCTGGACTACAGTCTGGAAGGCGCGAACCAGGGAGTTCTGGCGGACTTTGTCACAGGCGACCTGGTTGTGGATGGATTCGTTAGTTTCCCAAAATTCAGGGTACCATTTTGGGGATCCCCAGAGTATGCAGTATTTGAGGGTTTACATGAGGTCCCCCCGATTATAGAAACCACAATTCTTGCCTCTGGGTTCAGGTTTTGCCTTACAGGCAAGTCTTGCTTCATTTTACATGCTGGTGATGTCCTTGCTTTTCCTCAGAATGACATATACATATGTATACATATATGTATATATATATATATGTTTTTGTGTATGACACTGTATTTAAGGGGGCTTTGTGGGTTATGAGGGGAGGAGATGAGGGAAACCGGCTTCGGCTATCCTGGTTTAGGGCTCACTTCACTCCTGAAGGGCCATGACCGAATCGATTCAATCCGCATCGATCTTTTGAGTCTCAGCAATTTACGGCGATCCTCAATTTCCCGCTTTCGACCTCCTGTGGGAGGTGGGAGGCGGGAGCGGAGGTCGGTGTGGCAAGGAGGAGACGAGAAGGTGGGAGGCAGGCGGCATGATAATTGCATGGAGGGAGCATGCAGCCTAGAATGACGGGAAATGCCAGGTACCCAAGACTTGGGCCCAGATGACACGGCTCTTAACCTGTTTGAAGTGCTTGGGCGGTTCGGATAGAACATAATCTCAAACTTACCCCATTTCAGGTTTTGGAATTCTTGTAAATTAGCCAAGCATTGAGCAAGGGCCCTGAAACCAGCCTTCCCTCAGCTGCGAAAGCATCCTTTGCTTCTTTGGGTACTGGGCCGCTGATAGATGCCCACACGGAAAACCTAGTCATTCTGTGGAGATTCTGGCTCCACAGAGCTTCATGAAGGACCACTACGACATAGAAGTAAGAAGCTCCTTTCCCTCTTCAAACCAACATTCAAATCCAAAAGGCTCTGCAGGAACGGACCGTAGGTACGGTACACCTAACACCATAAATTAGAGCTTCAATCACACACCAATCCCTCGATACTAACCTGAGCTCGCAAAACCAAATCCCAGAAAAATGGTCTCCATGTGCGTTAGACAGGTCCTCACCCAGATCTACAACAGCCGGCTACTGGCCTCTCAATTCGTAGATCTTTGGGCTTTTGTAGTTAAAGCAGTACTTTAGGTCGGTGGCATACCCCAAAGCTACAGATGAGCAAAATTTTTGTGGGGTTAGAGTAGTTAAAGCATACGGCCAGCATAGGGCTGTTGCGTGCTTTGGCCACTCGTCCTGGTTTCAAAGCCTGGCAGGCAGAATCCCTGAATATGGCCGCCACTTTTTTCAGTCAATTTGATGTTTGGAGTCCATAACAGGCATGCGCCTCACTGGTGCATGCTTAGAAGTCTCTGGGGAGACACATCAGGCTGAAATGCCTGGAGGTCAAGGCCTTGCTGGACAGATCCCAGGCCATCCTACTAACCCCACCTATTGAATTTTCCGATATAGCCTGAAGATTGCGAAGTAACTCTGGCTTTGCAGACCTACTCTCTCATCCCCAATGCTACACTTGAAAATTCTTGACCCTAAGCCCCAGCATCCCAAACTCGTTCATTCTTCGCCGTTTGTGCCTACACCTTAGGTTACCTTTTTCAGTTTTTAGTCGTGGTAGAATAAAGCATGTGTATATATAGAGGGGCCCTGATACTGTTGAGTTGCCGCCATCACTTGCGTTCACTATTAGCAGGGGTTCAAAGGATCTCCTAACTTACAAAACATCAAACTTGAGATGACTTTCCAGGGAACACTGATTTGACTAGCCAGCCAAAAGTTTTAGGAGAAAGCTTTCAGGCTCAGGGTGTAAGAGTTGGGACAGACCTTCAGGGCACCTACCTCCAGCGCACGTGCCTCCGCTTCTCAAGATTGGAAGGGGTTCAAGTCATTTCTGACCAAGACCCATGATTTGCAAAGGGAAGGCTTCAGCAAGTGGACTAGAAGCGCAACATGTGTGCCCTGCAGAGGGTTGAACTTGAAGTGGAGCAGAAAATAAGGCCCTGGAGGGCCTTAATTCTACATAAATGCGCGTCCACGTGGAATAATTGCCACAAGATTAAAAAGTACTCCTGCTGCAGTGATCGCATTAAAGCATGCTGAAACAAGGAAGGCAACTTGTCACATTTTCTCATGTCCGAATGATCTAATTAGGCTCCGTTAGGAGTACCCTCCAACCAAAAAGAATTCCCCACCCCATCAGTTTTCAATATAGTATAATGAAATTTGAAGGGCGTGGCTTGGGGCGTGTACTATTTGGGGGGTGATCAAGTTTGAAGATCCGCCATGTTGCGCATTTGGAGAACTTCTGGCGAAGAGCTGGCACCAGTAAGTCTGGAGGAACTTGCTGATGTTGCAGCTTTAAAGCTTCATTTGCGCATGTCGCTGGCCCTTGCAAGTTTTTTGTAGATGCTTGTTATGAACTAAATCGTGACACCCGCGAAATTTGATAGACGGTTCTGAGGGGTACCTACTTGGCATTTTTTTGTCTTTCCAACTTTTGCGAGGTTCTTGCTGGGGTGCTCTAAGAACCAGATCTAGCCAGAAAGCGTATTTTCTCGGGGGGGACTCTCTGAATTGTAGGTTATACGGATTCCCGGTGTGCATTCAGCGCCTCCTCTACGATGGCAACTGCCTCAATGATGCCGCGCAGCTGGATGTGTCCATGGAATTACAGCTGGTGCTGGTGGGGGTTTCCTGGCCCTGGTGTGCAGCCATTTGTTTGCCCCATTTTTGGGCAGCCTTTCTTATGGTAGTTGAAGACTTTGCCTAGTGCTCTGCGAATTGGGAGAGTGACCTTGGCAGACCCAGCTTGCATACCAGAGGGATTTGCAGCGGTTAGGGGACTGCAGGTGGTGCTATATTTCCCCCATCAGCGGAAGTTGCTGCGGACATGTTGCAAAGTGTCAGGATGATCTGACAGCCTACGGAAATTACGTAAACCACAGACTTTTCGATTTGTTTGAAAAAGCTTCACATATTCCAGGAAAACCTAAACCGTTTGAGCCTGCAACCCTAAAGCACACGAGGTTTCTGGAGGCTCAAAGGACTTCCTGGTGGATAGTAAGGGATGACGGCATAGGATGCAGTGAGTCGAACAGTCTAGGAGAGAACATGTAGGGGTTGCTAGAGGGATCCATTCCTCCATTCAACCTTAAATCTGAACTGTAGGCCCTAGATGATATTGGGTAGATTATGTTCCTCATTTCCACCCCCTTACTAGAGCCACCTGCGCGAGGAGCTCGAGGCCGCACAGGAGCTCATTCAATTTGCTGCTTTGGTGGGTCAAGTGGAGGTGGCTCGTTTTCTTCTGAAAGCAGGCGTGGACAAGGACATAAACGGAAGCTTCTCGAAACAGGGATCCTCCTTGCATTGCGCAGCCCATTCTATTATTCCTGAAGCTCCCAGGAAAGGACCCCCAGGTATTGGAAACCTGAAAACGCCAAAGCCTTTACTAAGCCCCTTATGCAAAACGACTGAAGGCAGTAAGCTAGCCGCTTTTTCAGGACGCGCGGGACGAAGAGCAGTCCACGGCCTTGTTTCTTGCATCAGCCAATGGGCACACGGAGATGGTGCGCTTGTTGCTGGAAGCTGGTGCTGACGTGGAAGCCTACAACTATCGGTACTCCACAGCCCTAATCTGCGCAGCTCGCACAGGTCACGTGGAGATTGTAGACTTATTGCTCAAAGCCCGTGCTTACCGGCGCCACGAAGATGATGACGGCTGGACGGCCTTGATTGCAGCATCCAGCCGAGGCCATCTTGAGATTGTCCGATTGCTTCTGCAAGGTGGAAATGCGGACCGAGAGGCAGAGGAAGACATCGGCTCTGAAGAGGAGGAGGAGGAAGAGGGGGAAGAGGAGCAGCAGGAGGGGGCAGAACAGGAGGAGGGGGAGGAGGAGTCTGCGAGCTCGGAGGACTATGACGTGGACGAACAGGATTATTCCACAGCCCTTCTTCATGCATGCCGCGCGGGCCATGTGGAGATTGCACGCTTGCTGCTGGAAGCCGGTGCTGACAGGGATGTTCGCGATGTTAATGGTTCTGCAGCCCTTATCATCGCGTGTCGCACAGGCCAGAGATCAATTGCACGTTTGCTACTAGATGCCGGTGCTGACAAAGACATTGTTGAGGATGGCGAGGACGAATCTATACCATGTACAGCCATGATTGCCGCCTCGTTCAACGGACATGTTGAGATTGTTCGTTTGTTGCTCCAAGCTTGCGCGGACAAGGAGGCTCGAGGCGAAAATGGCTGCACAGCCTTGATTTGCGCTGCTGAGAAAGGTCATACTGAGATATTGCGTTTGTTGCTGGGGGCTGGTGCTAGTGGGAACGCTGCAGATTTGCATGGATCTACGGCTTTGATTGCTGCATCTCACAATGGCCACTCTGATGTCGTCCAACTGCTATTGGCATCGGGCGTTGACAACAATATGCAGGACGAAGATGGGTCCACGGCTTTGCTCCTAGCTTGCCACGAAGGCCATGTGGAGGTAGCACAGAGGCTGATAACAACTGGAGCCGACACAAGCATGCAGAACCGATGTGGGACCACAGCTCTCGTTGCTGCATCCAGTGAAGGCCGAACCATGACTGTGCGTGCGCTGTTGGAAGCTGGCGCCGGCAACTGGAGCGAGTTCAGAGATCCTTTCTCCTTTTTAGGATTATGGGCTTCTTTGTTCTACTGCGCAACAAAGAGAACCTTTTCCTGAGAGCCTAGGGCCTAGGTTTAAAAAGGAACCAAGGCCAGAGCCTGGACGACCTTGCCCAGGCCCACATAGCTGCTGCTCGCCGGGGCCATGCTGACATTGTCCGAGTGTTGCTGGACAACGGCGCTAACAAGGACCGCGTTCTCTTCTTTTTTGCTGGAGGCTCGTATGTTCTAGTAGTGGATCGAGGAATGGAGTCCTGTAGTCCCCATGTAGTCCCTGATAGTAATCTGTATGGCTCATTTCCTTGGTACCTTACCATTCGTCAGCTTTGGACCTCTCTTTGAGCAAAAGAGGCACTCCTATTTTTTTTCGTAATGGGTGGCATGTTCTCCTTAAAGAGCCCCTGAATCATCTCTCACACAAGAAACCACCCTGCACCAGGATGCTCAGGACATGCACGGCCTCACCGCATTAATGAGCTCCGCTGTAGAAGGCCATGTGGATACTGTTCGCGTGCTCATAGGGATTCGTGCTGACTTGGACATCCTGGATGCATACGGCTCCGCAGCCCTTATCCTTGCTGCTAGCGAAGGCCACACTCAAGTTGTGCAAATGTTGCTAGAAGCTGGCGCTGACAAGAAGGTGGCTGATGATCACGGCTCTACTGCCCTGATCGCTGCATCCCGGAGGGGTCGTCTTCAGACTTGTCAGAAGCTGCTGGCCTGGGATCTTGAAAGAAATGCCCAAGATGAAGATGGCTCCACTGCTCTCATTTGCGCATGCCGCGAAGGCCATGTTGGTATTGTCAAACTGCTGCTGGCGGCCGATGCTCACAAGGACGTGCAGGACAAAGAAGGGTCCACCGCCCTTCACTACGCATGCCGTGAATGCCATTGGAGAGTTGCGGTTGCGCGCATGCTCCTGGAAGCCGGTGCTGCTAAGAACTTGCAGAACCAACGCGAACTCACACCCCTTGATCTTGCAATTGCCGGCGGCCAATTTGCGCTGGTGGAATTGCTGCACCAGCACGGCGGCACAGCAGCATACCATCGCAAAAGGCCTTTTGCGTATATCTAAGAGCCGTTGACAACATGAACTGACAGAGCTGGATAAACGGTCACCAAAAACAGGGGCCCTCATACGAAGGCTTCAGTCAGATACAAAAGACCGTTCTGCTTGTGTGAGTGTGTCACAATGTGAATCCAAAGCATGTGACAAGCAAGGTTATGCTGGTCAGGCTGTTGATCCCCCGGTTCGCAGGGTGGATACTTTCCCCTGATCAGTGGCTCCCAAGTTCTTCAAGTTCAGGAAACTTTCCATACAAGGCGGAGAGGAGTTCAACATTCAAATTGGATTGAAGCCTTCAGGCCGCTACCCAAACACAGACTGACGTGCATAAAGAGGCTACGGATGCATTTGTTCAGGTCCCTATAGGGGTGGTTGCAAGAATTAGGGTGCTTTTTGGGGGCGTTTTTGTAATAGGGACGTGACGATCCTCTATGCATAGTGGGATACTTCTAGGAACAAAACTACGATATCTTTCGTCCAGGAATGCAGTAATCACTCTGTCTGACTCGGCAGGTGCCAAGAATCAAGGCTAACATCCAGCCATGTACCCAGACCTCCTGACAAATCTGAAGTATGGAGCGCCCGAAACTGATGCCGTGCCTATCTCGGCCACTGTTTGGATCATCTTGTGCAAGTGGTGACCAAAAAGATATAAGGGGTGTATAAGGGGATTGTTGTAACAGTCATCGCGTTCAGGGATTCTGGGCTACTTTGGAGGGTCTGCGTAAACTGACGTCATGTGCCTGAGGCTTCTCAGGCTTACCCCTGGGGTAAGCCTGCGGCGTCTGTAGGGCTCAGAATCACGGCTTTTTGGTTTGAGGTTCAAGGTTTAGAGTTTAAGATTTGGGGTTTAGAGTTTGAGGTTTAGCCGTTAGGGTTCAAGGTGTGTCCCTGCATAATATTCTCAACATGGCGCACTTTTATCATAGGATATATTCAATTCGTTATGGAATCTTCTTATGATCCCCAGTCCGTGGCGTTGCCCCTAAACCGGAAGCGCTAGACCAAAAACCCGAAGTCCAGGGCATATGCCGCCAACTGAGGATGGTGGCCCTCCCTCTGCCCAGATTGATGCGCCCACACCGGTGTCCCTCTCTGGGGCAAGACCCCCCAAAGTCACAGAAGACGAAAACTTCAAACTGTAAGCATCTGTAAGCCCATCTTAAGGCTCTCCACGGTGGCCATCATCAACGGAGCCTGCCCAGCCGGCGGTTGTGTTTTGGCACTCTGCTGTGCGCCCCGACCTAGGACTTAGATTGGTTGCTGTTAAGAAGCATGAGGAAACCCTGCATTTTGCATATGTCTATATTACAGCTTAGGTTTGATATGTATACATACATATATATATATATTTGGTACCTCCCCCAGGAACCCACACCTGATTCAAAAGTAATGGCCAGCGCAGTGAAAACGATTAACTTCTTGTCTGTGTGTATATATATATATATATATGCCAAAGTTGTCGTCTCGCTTTGCACGCTACCATGTTTGGCAAATTTCTTGTGAAGCTCATGTGCGCCTGCACTGTAGGAAGCATAGGGCCCTGGTATGTGCCGCAATGAGATTAGGGTCTCTTTTTGGAGGGGCTTCCCCACACAAAAGGATATGAAAAGTTCCTTGTGACCTAGCTGGAAAACCTAGTTGTTTAGACCCATGGACTACTTTGATCCAGACTGGTGAGTCACTAGGAAGAAGTAGACCACAAATTGTGGGCATAGGGCTTTCCAGGTACTTGCGGGGCCCGTATCGAGAAACCATGACCTGCCGTAGGCATCAGGACGCTCGAGACAAGTTTCATTGGGTGCCGGCTGGAATTGAGAAGTTCAATGCCAACACTCGGCCTTTCACACTTCGTGGTGCCAATAGCGTAGGGTTGCCCATAAGTTCCAATTGGCCTCCTGCTATGAACCACGCAGCCTCAACTCCTGCACCGTCAGGCCTCAGCCTCTTAGGGTCTCCATGATGCGCCTCAAACCTCAAGCTTTCTAGACGTACCGTGGAGATCTACTCCAGAACCATCGGACCGCATGTAGTCCCAAGAACGGTCAACGTAAACCGTATGCCGGAGTAGCGGACTTTCTTCTTATTGTAGAGAAAATGATACCGGAAACTTCTCTATTTGCAACGCATGTCCCTTGTTTTGTGAAACCGCTTAGAACCTCACTAGAACTTACACACTTTTAAACCTAAGCACAAACCTTCTGAATTTTGAATCCGCGCGCAGCAGACAAGGACTGGCGCATTATTACCTGGAACGGCTCCATGGGACTCAATGAGGCCAGGATGTTCATCAGCAGACATTTCAGCTCGGCCTTAAGGTGTTACCTGGCTTAGGGTTGAGGGTTCAGAATTGTCAAACGGTTTGTTTCCCCCACGCAATACCCTTCACAGCCCTTGCATCTCATTTATGCAGCGGTACCCCACACGCAACTCCTCGACAACATGATGTGCGCGAAGCAGCCTGACACTTCCCAATTTGTTCGCTTACATTTACTTGCACCCCGAACCTTAAGCCGTCTTGGAACTATGGCGAAAAAAGGACTGGAGTTCTTCAGAATAATCCCTACATAGTCCGCAAGGGCCCTCCATCATTTCAGTAAAGCCTCCACATTGCCGAGATCTCCTCAAGAAGGTCATATGGGGTCTAGGGTTTCCCGAAATTAGGGGTACATTTTGGGGGTCCCCATAACAAGGATTGCAATCCCAGCCCCTAACAGCCTTATCGTCACACGATTAAAATAGCGTCATAGTATGTCATAGTCTTGGGAGACGGCACTACCAAACTCCAACGCTACGTGCGCCGGTAAAATCCCAATGTGCTCGCTACATAGCCGCTATAGAACCCTTACTCTGCGTGTTGGGCTTAGCAAACTTACCCTTATTGCGGAAGAAGCCACAGGTGGCTCTGGGCATGCGTGTTCCATTCTACTGGTGCGAGTTCCGCGCCAGGGAAGCTGGATCCTTCCTTTGGGCGGGGTGATATTTGGGAGTTCCCAGATTTCCTTGCCGATGGGGACGCGTTGGTGGTAGAAAGGGGGCCCTAATGTTGTGAAAGCCACGGCTTGTGACTTCAGTTTCTCGGTCTTGCCCACCTTCAGTATTCATGGCATGCTATATTGAGAGGGTTCGTCGGACCCCAGACACCGCCAGCAACCCTCCTAACGAGTCTTTGTTTGGACTTTCAGTTTCAGGGGTATGCTCAAAACTGGGTTTCATAAATCCCAAGGCAGTAGAACTTTGTCACCGGACTATGCGCACAGATTCTTGTGGACCCCGATGGGCGGTCCTTGAAAGCAGATACGGGGCCCAAGACCAGCGTATGATAGTAACAGTCGGTAGGCCAAGTCATGGAATCCGACGTTTTCTAGGTGCTTTCTGCATCTCCTGGAACGGCACCTCTTCCAATCCTAAGTCAGGGCAACCATGTTGCTTCGAGAGCATAAATTAGCCCTGGCTTCTGTCAGACAGGACTATGTGAAACACAGGTAGACAAAAAATCAAGCAATAACCAGGCAAAGTCCCATAGCCGCTTATCACTAACATTTTTGGTAGCACTATTTTTTCATAAGAGGCCTACTTGGTTGCAAAGAAGCATGATCCACCGTGGGTGCTTGAAGCCCCAGCATGAAATCAGAGAGGCGACAAGACACCCCCTCAAGCAGAGTGTGGGATATCGCAATTGCACATCACAAGGATGACCCAATACCCCAAACCTTTACCAGAAGAGCCCTAGGCCCAACGCCCTCGAACACTAAAAGCCCTCTCTGGTGCTCAGAAAGAATGAAGGAATGGTCTATACAGACTAGGATAGGGGATCATGTAAGGATCCATTTCAACAATCTTGAGGACCTTTCACCCTGACCCCAAATTCAAACAAGGCTCATGGCGCGAACTTGTGGCCTTCGTGCCGCCGAGGCAAGTAGATAAACGTCCTAAGCGTCCTACACACCCTTAATAGTCGCCTACACATAGCCGAAGTAAGGGGTGCATAGGCCATCATTCTGGGATGTTATCCATGTTCGTGAGATCTTGGTATTTTTTTGAGAAGTCCTTCAGCACCCGTCAGGCCTGGAGCAGTTCGTGGCCTGCATTGTGTCGGCGACTACTGCTACTGATAGGTTCTTTTTTGGTTACAAGAGGGATAGAGAAACCCAATGTCAGAACCCCTCAATGTAGTACTGCCACGCGTGACGTTAATTTCATGGCATGCCTGCGGCGAAATCGATGACAGGGAAATCAGAATTCTAGTCTCCCTTTCCATAAACCCGACTCTTTGGTCAAGCGTCAAACAATCCAATAAAGGGGACTAGATTCATAATGTCGCCCTAGAATCCGGATAAAAACTATACTATAAAAAAGCCGCACAGCGCGAATCCAACATCTAGGCCCTACATTACTTCGTCTAGCATGACATAGGATTTGCTGCTCAGCGCCTCTATGCCAACCTCTACCGACCTACGGTCACTGCCCCTTGGATGCTTTATCTTTGTCCTAGAGACCGCAAGCCTTTACCTGAATGACAAACGGTCTATTCATCGTATTGAAGTAGAATTGGAGCGCAGGGGCGGGAGAGGAGAGTGTCCAGAGAGGGTAGTTTCTGGAATCAGCTGGATAGACTTAGGGTCCAGAGTTCCAGTATGGCATGGGCGGAATGCTGAACTGGAACCTCTAAGTGTCGTCGTGCTTCAATGTGCTTTGGGTAGAGCCTCTGCCTTTTAGGGGCATCTTGTCCGGTTGCGTGTGAACATTATTATACGAATCCGTGGTGGTGCTGGGGCTGGGCGGCGGCGGCAGCATCAGCAGCAGCGCATCCTGAGCCCACCCTGCTCCTGAGCAGCCTCTCCTCGAAGCACGACACCGCCGCCTCCTGTCAAAGCTGGATCCTCCTTTTTTTCTGGATGGTTTGTGCTTGGTTGGGTTAGGTGCTTTCTATAGATCTTCAAACGTACGGATCTTTCCTAGCGGAATATGGATCAGACATTGAGCAAGGCAGCTAGTGGATGAGATTGTCGAGAAGCCTGAGGATTGGAACTCGGTAGAGCTTGCCTTGACAGTTGCTCTTTAGGGTTTGGGTTTTCGGGCTGTGGCAAGAAGACCCCAACAGCTCTGTGATGGTGGCATCGGATGGCGGCGTTCGCCCTCACGAAAGACATGATGATGAGATCTAGGATGGTGTTGGAGTGTTGGCTACGCCGAAAGTTGAGGTTGACCTAAGGAGAAATCAGTCTAGTAGTCTATCCGATCTAATGTTCCAGAGAAGCCCAATATACCCTTAGAAGAACTGAAGCCTACATGCATGGACAGACTGGCCGCCAGCCGCTCCCCAGAGAGCCCAGAACGCCTCAATTCAGGAATTTAGGGGTGTCGAGCTCCCTTGGTCAGCAGGACCTGATGCCAGCTGGCATAGAAAGGCTCACAAAATGGCTGAAGTTCCCCAGCGAGGCCTTGGGAAGGGAAGGATGAATGCGGCCTTTCCGGTCCTAACTTCAGGGTATTACTGATTCCCGCGCAGATTGAATTGCTCGAACCACTGGGCTCAGAGCTTATGCTATTTCAGATCCACAGAGGGCATACGACAGAAGGAGCCATTGCTCAAGTCCTTTCAGCTGCGGTAGAGTATACAGCCAGTTTCACTGTAATGTGAAGCATTGGGTTGGGAGAAGAAACCTTCTCGAACCACAACAAGGATTTGATTTAGGAGCCCAAAGGGGCCGGTTGTTTCCATTCAATGCGCTTTTTTTTTGTCTCCTTATCACAGACCCTGAGATGCTGCCCCCAGCCAGCGCGAATGTTGCGGCGGTAGTAGTTTTACTTCTTTTACGTTTGTCCCATGCATGACTGCTACAGCGGACCTGTCTCAGTGAGTCTTCCCGGTGCTTCCTGTCGTGCATCATGACTGGCCAAAACGGGTATGTAGGGTGAGTGTCCTTTTCCAGCGTGCAAAGGTAGGTGAACTCAATGCAGGCTGACTGCTCGACCCATGTCTCTGAGGCCTATATGCCCATTCAATCACAACCCTGTGTTCTGACTGAAACCCTCAAGCCCAAAGCCCCTCTGGAAATCTATACCCCTGAGCACATTCTGGGCCTGACCCCTTGCCTTGGATTCACTTGAATTCAGGACCTAGGGCTTAGAATGGGGGACCTTGCGCTTTGGTTTTGGGATGTAAGGTCTTAGGGTTTGGAATTCTGCTTTCAGGAGCCCAGTCTTCAGGGTTCAGGATGGGTGGTTTAACGTACATGAGGACTGACAAGTTTAAGCTTAGGTCCGTAATCGGAATGGTGTTGTGTTTGTTGTGAGCATTTTCTGTGTAACATGAGGCTTTTCTCAGACACGGGAAAAGGCTCTGGGCCACTGATATGAATGAAGGTGGCATTCTGACCCCTCACGCCTGTTGCCGCATGGAGTTAGCATCCTAAAGCCTTGAAGCCCGAGCCCCAAAGCAACCCAGTCTTGAGGGCTATGTGCCCACCAAGCGACACATGCGAGGCGCGGTTTCTCCTTTGTGCTGGCATGTTGAGAGGGGTTGACGGCTTGGAGAGGTACAATCGCAGTACATGCTAGTGAGGCAGACTGTCTTCAGTGGCGTAGGCGGTTTGAGTCTTAAGGGGTCAAGGTTAGGACCTTGTAACTTGCATGATGACACTAGGTTCCTCATTTTGGGGTCGGGGTTACCAAAATCCTCCGATCATATAGCGTTTCGACCCACGCTCGTTTCTTCCAGGAAGAATAGACAGGCTGTGATCGATATGTGCGTTTGCTTCGCAACTGTTTGCCCAAGACTGTGCCGATGCATGTGTGTTGTTTAGAGCCAAAAATCAATCGGAAGCTCTGGACGTAGGCTTGTAAAAGCCCCGATGTAGTGGCTTATTAAGTTGCAAAAGGATTTTGGGCCCATCATGTTGTAGCTCGATGTGGAATGTAAGGGGATGATAGGATTCTTTATTCAGGCTTTACATGAATCCTTTGGCTCTTTGAATTCAGCAGCCTGGCAGGTGAGTTTGCACAGCGATGGCGAGATGGCATTGAGTGGGAGGGGCAAGAGGCGCATAGTTCTCGCTGTCTAAATATTCTGAAAGCACAGACTAGTGATGGCTTTTCTGGAGAGATCAGGGTAGAACCATGACAGGAATATAGGAACAGCAAGACATAATTCAGAACAGTGTTAAGAAATACATCCCCATTGCTTCTCGTATCTGTGATGTGTTTGGATTTCCCGGCCGGAATTCCGCCACTGGGAAAGCCTCTCAAGCACCCTTGGGCCATAGACATTCCTTCAACCCTCCCCTTGTTAATCTGAACCTCCCTGCACCCGAAGCCCAGAAAAGGCCTTCAGATGCACTTTTGGGGAGCTAATCCGTTTGCAGCTAGCCGCGTTTACTCCATTCTTTGCTTCCAATCCTGCAGCCCCCGTGAAGTATCGCATGAGTAGGGTAGGCAGCCCAAGATTGGGAAGGAAGATGAAGTTCTTGGTGTGGTTGTGGTAATCTTTTGTTACATGTTTGTGTGGGTGGTTGTTATATCCCTTGCACAGGATACACCCTTAAAGGTCTGCCATCGGCAAGCGAAAGCACACTTACGGCAGGTAGGGAGTTCCCATCTTACTCCCATAAGGGCTCCCATACGCTATGGATGAGGTATAAATAGTCGTGGGGGAAGAACAACCTTGAAGCGTAAGTCCCCGCATGTAGATGGCTCTGCCCGCATGTTTATGGAGGTGTGGAAGGCCATCAACCACCCAGCGACCATTGCCTCCCTAGACCAGGCCTCCCGTGCAAATTTTAATGACCTCAGAAGACCTTGCCCCAAAAGGTGGTCTGTGAAGAAATTTCCTCTAGTCCCAACTTTGCTTTCAGGTTTTGAAAAGTATCATAAAACGGTGAAAACCTCTACTTCAGGCGGGTTAGGGTTATTTTTCGGGGGTTTGGGATTTTGGGGTTAAGAGTTCTAGGGTTGAGGGCTTTGTTCTGGTGAATTTAGGTATGCCCCTGAGAGTATTCATGACTGTTGACCTAGCGAGTGTGGGTTTGAGTAGGAGAGGGGGGGGATTACTTAGTAGATTACAAGAGGAACCCCATGCTGAACTACCTTTATGTCCTCAAGGCTACCAGGACCAAACGTCCTCCAGTTTAGGTGGCTCAGGGGGTTTGGGATTGGGAGTTGGGGCTGACTGGCTCGGGCTTAGTTTATCGAGTCAAAAGGTGGGAAGTTGAAGGTGTCCTCCGCTGCTTCTGGGCCGATAGCACAACCTTTAGTCCCCTACCTGCCTTAAGCCCATAGCAAGTTGTAGCCTGCAAACATCTCAAGACTAAAAGCCGTCACGCACAAATCGAGAAACTGATCCTGACAAGGCAACTTCGAACAGCCGGATGGGAATAGGTTCGCCTACATTGTAAACCTTGACATTAGACCTTTCGCCCTGAAACCACTGAATCCCCAGACCCCCAAACCCCCAAATCCCGAGATGCGAAATCCTCAGAGACATCATGCTGTAAAGCCTCAAAACCCTTGACCGCCCCAATCCCTTCCTAGCCCTTGCGGAGGTGATGAAGCGCTTGTCCGGCGGAGCTAAGTCGAAGCTGTAGGGCTTCCAGTATGTGAGTTTTTAGTCTTAGGGGTACCTTTTCAGGAGCTTTGTAAAATTCCAGGGATGAGCTACACTGAACTTCAAGAGCGCGATGCGCGAATCCTACAGCGGTATACAGCAACATCTGGTTGTAGAGTTTAGGGCTTTGAGACTATACAGATTGATATTCACTTTGACTAATGGACCGGTGTAAACCTTGCATGTCAAGTTCAGAAACTCAGAAGCTACACAGAGGTCTGCCTACACATCCGGATCCCTGCATAGTGGGGCACAATTAAATTACGAGTCCAAAGGCAGAAGGTGCTAAGGGTCATGGAAGTGTTTTAGTCTCAAGAGCAGTAGCGATGCAAGTGTAGCGTCCGAGACAAGTGTCCATCGGCTGCGGAAGACGCGTTGCAACAGCTGCTGTGACTGCATCCCGAGCCCAAACGAGCAACAACTACCGAAGCCATGAGGATAAGTTCCTGTCACAGCTCAGGTTTGAAGATTGAGCACCATACCTTTCTACAGCCTCCACGGTGCGAATTTGAATCTCAGGGTCTCGAAATTTGGAGGCTTCTGCAAGTATTGTATACAGGGGCTACAGGAAGACATAGGTGTCCCAGAGATTTTTGAGAGCTTGCATGTCTATATAAAGTTTGCTCTGGGGGTGCAGAAGATTTTAAATCTTGACTGCTTAGACGCTTGAAGGCATGAGACTCTTGTTGGATGTCCTGTCAGCAACGTCCGTTGCCTATGGCTAACAAAAGACATTCCCTACGGAGACCCGATATATCAGGAAAAATGTGCAATGATATCTGCGGGTGGGTGGGTGCATCATTGGAGGTGTACCCTAAGCCGGCATTAGTCCCAAACCCTTAGCCGTCGGGCTTGAACCCTCAACCTCCCAAACGCTGGACGAGGGATCCTATATTCAGCTGAGCATGTTGGGCTCCCGGCTCCCTTTCGCACCAGCAAGATGGAACCCCAAGCAGGGTTTCGTGTCCCCTTACAAGGCTCCTTTGTCACTATAGCATTCAACCTTAAACCCTCCTAACTCTAAAACCCTAAACCAGTCTGGCCGCGCTACTTCTCTGGCTCAAGAATTCAATGCTTGTCTAGATCCAGATGACCCCGCACAAGAATGCCCATGAAATCTGCCCTGTGGATCCCCTGAGCCCTATATGCCCCTGACCAGAAGCCCCCCCAACCCCAAGGCCCCGAAACCCGAAGCCCATAGGTCCTAAACCCTACACCCCAGGCCGACTTGCTGTAAACCGGTCGCCGAATTCAGAAGCATAGATAGCCACGAGTTCTCTTAGGATCCCTTTGGACAGTCATTCCAACGCTGCCATCTCTACAATGTTGTGCCACCCCTCAGCATCAAGCCACTAAGCTCCAAATGTTCACTGAAGTACTCAGCGTACCCTTAGGGCGTTATATTGTTTAGAGGTCAGGGAGCACTTGCTCTTTTCTGGCGACTTGTAATGCATGGCCTGTACTGCACAAGATGTGCTGCAGAGGTGCGTCTGACATTTGGGTGGGTATATGCTTTTAAGAGGATTTGAGTGGGTTGGATTTGGGTCTCCTTATGGGTCCCCTTAGATACTCCCTCCAAACACGTCACAGAGTAAACCCTGCAGGTAGCCTACGTTTTGCAATCCCGAAGCTGCTGGCGGTCAGTAGGCATGGGAGGAAGGGATCCCCCAAAAAGTGCAGTGCCCATGAAATCCCCATAATAGTCCCTCTTACCCATTCTGCTTTCTATCAACCACCAGAGGAAGTGAACGTTCACAGGAGTGTTCAGAGCGACAATGACACTTTGGCCACCTCCTCCTTTGCAAAGGCCATGCGCATGTAGGGTTCCGAGTTGCAGGGTCCCCAAACCCCAAGCTATTTCGGCGTTTGAAGGTTGAAGGTCCGGGGTTGCACTGTTAGGGGGTCCACTCAAGTCCGACAATCTCCCTGGTGCTTCAGGGGGAGGGGGAAGGATATTGGAAGTATAGAAGGAGACTATGTAGGGATGAATAGATCACTCCCAAGTCGGGCAACGTATCTCAGACTCCAAAGCCTGAAAAAGACTGTGACCTTCCAGCGGCTCTGAAGGCCTGTGTAGGCATCTTCCTTGTAGCTTCTATTCGGGGAGCCCTGTGGGTTCTGAACTTCAAGCCCTATGGTTCCTGTAAATCCCACCATGCACACCTTCAGCCTTGAATCTGGAGATGATAGTGGGTTTCCGTGGATTGCCTGGCGAGATGCGATCCTGGACCTCAATCTCCTAAACCGCAAGCGCATCCCACCAAACCCTCAGTCACAAATCTTCAACCCCCACTTCTCTCCAACCTGTACACCCAAAACACCCTAAACCCCACGACCCTAAGTGGCAAACCCTCAAGCCCAGCCATCGGCTGTTGCTCAGACTGCGCTGGCAAGTCAGGGAGCCTTGAGCGATGTGGGAAGGAGCAGGTGGCCAGGGTAATATTACAGGGCTTAGATCAGGAGCATTCCTTACTTTGTGTTAGTACCCCAAAGTCCTTGTTCGATTATGGTATAGCTTACGTCAGATTGACCACAATGATATTGGCCAAATAACCAGGCCCCTGTAGCAATTGAAATTTTAGGCTGCAGAGATAACCGGCTTACGGTTTAGGGCTAAAGGTTTTGGGCTCCATGTTTAACGCCTCGGGTTTATTGGAACGCATGGCTCAGGTTCCGGGGCTGAGGACTTGGGACTTGCTTTTCGGGCTTCAGGGTCAAGATGCTGAACCCCCAACCCCTAAACCCTCTAATCACCCTGCACCCAGCGCGAGCGCCGGTGCCCCATGAGGTGCCTCCCAATGGGCTCGGAGGAAAGCGGGGAGGACGGTCGAGAGTCAAAAGAGATTGTGGGGGTTTACCTGTTGAGGGTCGGGGGTTGGGCATGTGCGGCGTAGGGATTTAGGATTTTAGAAGCTCGAAGGTGTAGGGTATCAGGGTTGCGGGTTTACGAGGGCCTTCGGAGCACCATCAACCACAAACACCATTGGCGGCTTGGATGAGGAAAGTCATTTCATTCATTATCTTAAGCACACTCTTGGCCAGCTCATATTAACTAGCCTCGATCGGAACCCAAACATTTTTAGGTATACGATGTGCAGGAAATGATTGCAGCATCCCCGAATTCCTTTTAGGCTGGGTAGCTGGTAGACATGAGCAAGTCAGCTTCCCACAACTTGGGGCTGTGGAGCAGGAGAAACAACGCAGGTCATTTCCTGCATTTTGTGTTCCAACCCTCCTGAAACATAACATTGTACTTGGGTCCAACAATTCAACGAACCATCTTCTAAATTTTGATGTTAGGTGGGGGAGGGTAGGTTGCGCATCTCCTATCGCTCTCGGAATTCAAATCTAGAACTTGTGTCACGCATCCTCCTGAGACTCAAGCAAGGGAGCGTCGCAAAACAGAGCAAAGCAGCAAATCTGGCGGCCGCAAATGTCCTTGACCCAACAGCTTCAAATGGTCTCAAAGCAGTCCAAATTATCTTAAGCATACAACACAGCGGAATTTACGTTGGTTAGGTCAAAAACTTCTTACAGAAGCGGCGCAGCCATTAGAACAGCTTCATGAGGCAGTGCGAAGCCACAAGCTCAATGCTGAAAGCCCAAAGACTTTGTACATCTCTGAACCCTGAATGCTAAACCTTAAACTATGTCATATACTTCAAAAACCCCTGATTTGTCTACACGTCCCCTGAGGAGAGTCCAGCAAGACCCCGCTCAGCCAAACCCTGGCGTCGGGGGGAGCTCCCCAGCTAAGAAGTGGAGATTATAGGGTTCGGGCGTTTCGGCGAGTGCCTGGGATTAGGAATGCCTGGCTGTTTTGGCCATTTGGACTCAGGGCACATGTCTGTGCAGTAGGGCTCCTACTGTGAAGCCTAGGGCTTCCAGGTTCAGGATTTCCAAGCAGGTGATGGTCTACACGGTTCAGGGAACAGTTTCAGCTTATTGGCTGATATATGTATATCTTTTGATTCAAATGCCGGAGGCCCCAGCAAAGATGACCTCAGAACAGTATCTCGCCGTCATAAGATGAAATTAGAAGAGTCGTGCAAATCTCTGGTTCGCAATTCCTTCGCGCAGAAACTCGAAGAGATCTCGTTCTTCCATTCTTGTCGCCGTACGGGTTAAAAGCCTCCAGCAAGAGCATGGCCACAAACGTTTGATGCCTATGCTGCTTTGAGGTGGTGCATATCAGCATGGTTCTCAGTCCAGCCCTCCCCGTCCGTCAGCCCGCCCTTCCCAAGCATGGCCGAACCGCATCTGGAAACCCTAGACCCTTACGGAGCCTGCCTCCAAGGTTCTCAAAAAGTAGCCTTTGAAGGGGGAAGCCAGGTTTGGGTCTTGGTATCATGGAGGTAAAGATGCGCACTTCCATCTCAACATCATGGACAACCTTGATGCACTTCTTCGTTCTGGAATGCCAATGCAGCCAAGTCCTGCACCGCGCGCAGTTGCGGGCCACCTTCTCCACCCAAGATTCTGGCTTACTGCTGGCATAAACGTATTGCAGTTAGGGAGGGAAAAAGATGCATTTGCCAAATCACTGCTCCCGTGCAGGTCCCTCCATTACATCTCCTTATGAATGCAGAAGCCGAACATTGCACCAATCCTGGTCCATTGAAAGCCTCTGGTGTGCTGAGATTGCAATGCCTCGAGACAGTGTTGCGGAGGCCCAGCGCAGACAGTATTGGGTCTCACAAACAGGTTTCAGGCAAGTTTAGGGTGCCTTTTCAAAGGGGGTTTCCAGGCATATGTAGGGACCGATAGGTTTAGGGTTGAGTGCACGGGTTCCCGGCTCAGGTTTTTGGAAAGGGCACCGGAAGCTTATTGGCAACGCTGGAAGGGGCTAAAGTCGAACATGTCCGAGTGATGGAAGAAATCCTGCACCACCTCAACCCAGAAAAGCAGGAGCTGCAGGAAAGAAGATCTTCTTGCGGTGCCTTTGCTGCAGATCGCGTCCTGAAATAATTCAGGCCCCAAAATTCTTGCATGGGGAGTTTCGAAGAGTTTGGGCTCTCTACAATCAGGATTAGAATTTTGCGGGTGCGCAAAGGAAGATAAAATAATCCTGTGAGCTTCAGGCTTATATGCGGCGCGCTCACAATCTCAACGGAAAGAACAAGGCTGACGTGGCAGCTGCTGGCGCAGGGTTCAGGGAAGTTGGGATGTATGAGAAACAGCGGAAAACAGCTTCAGCCATGTCCTTTCACATTGCCACTGGTATGACGGGTTCGGGATTTGGTATCGGGCTTGATTGGGGGACCTCAGGCGGGCTCGTCTCTCTTCCCACGATGTACCTCCACATGCCCGAAATTGTCAAGCAAAAGCCTTCGCCAACTTGGAAGCATTAGCTCAAGTAAAGTCTTCTGAGCAAAACACAATGCCCAGATCGTCTCTCAGCCGGAAGGAACTGTTTGGAATGAGCCGCCCCGGCAAAATAACAAGAACGAAATGGAAAAAACAAACGATTGCACAGCTTTAAGACAGCTAGGAACACCCTTGCAAGACAAGCAATAGCTTCGAACAATCCCACGCCCCGAGCATTTGACTGTTCAGAGTTAGAAGCTCTTATATTTTCAGACTCCTTGGAAGTCCAGCGTAACTATGTCCTACGTAGTGGCTGCATTTCCAACGCAAGGAGAATTGAACAAACTCTGAAAACATCTCTCCCGACCTCAACCCAAATGGTGGTGAAAAGTCCAAAACTGGCTTGACGTCAAATAGCTAGGAAGAGCAACGCAAGCCTTAGAAGTCAGAAGTTGCATGGATCCGGGTTGATTCCATTGCAGGTTGGGGCAGCCAGGTCAGGAGGGTTGCAGGTAGCCACAGCAGGACGTTCAAGGATACAACAATAATCCACAACCCTGATCCATACAACCTGTGCCCCCAAACTCGACTTCCTGAACACAAAGCCCTATACTTGGACCAAAGGCCAATTCCTGGAGTGTAATTCTTTGGGTAGGAGCGAGCTTTCTGCTTTGATGGCCCGGACGAGCACATCCGCAAGGCACTTCTGTGCCTTGCAAGCAATCAGCGCAGTTTGGAGGGATTGGAGCTTGGGCTTCGGATTTCGGATTTAAGGTTTGTGACTTCGTGTTTAGGGCTTGCAGTTCCAGGACTGGTGTGGCTTTAGACGTTTCTGGGACTTGGGACGTGAGACGTGACAAGCACTTCTGCCATGGTTTATCACATTCTTGAGTGTTCTCCTGCAAGGAATACATAGAATCTTCCCATCCAAGATTTTATCGCAGCCGTCCACAACATCATCCCAAAGAGGCTTTATAAGCCCGAAACTTATTAATGGCCAAAATCCATGTTAGCATAAACCCACACAAACCTCGACCCCACTGCATCATTCAGACCCGTTAGACATTGCACGAATGATCGGAACACATATGAACCACCGACAAAAAAAGGAGCCCTGCCCGCATTTACCCTGCCCGCGTTTACTACCTTACTCGTACCAGCCTTACCCCAACACTAACCTCTTCATTTTTTCTTTCTTTCAAGGGGCAGATACATAGACCCTTACGCACGGAATACATGCTTGCTGCATATTCAAGCTTGGCATTCCCAGATACTTTCGCCTGCCAAGCCAGCATTTGAGGTCCTTAGACCCACCTTGGGTGGAGAACGAGATTGCGACATCCACGATATGGCACTTGCACCTTGCCGGGCAACAGTGTGCAGAAACTATCTTGGGTAAAGCCCAGGACTCTGTAGCCATGCATGAAATCCAGGAGTTGGGTACAACGCAGGATTCACAGATGTTGAGGGTGAGGTTTTATTTGCTTTGCGGAAGAGTTTTGGTTACCCCCCACTGAAACCAGGACCTTTCGACGACTATCATGTGATTAGAGGGTCCTTTCAACAATTGGAGCCGATCGCCCTGTGCAGAGTACGATTGTTAGGGCTTTGGCATTAATTATAGGACTTGGAAGAGGGTACGAGGTATTCAGAGTCGAGGGGTTCGCCTGCACTTGGTTTACAGATTGGGTCTCCAAAGTGGGATGAAGGGTCAAGGGATGCAGTCTCAGGGTTTGTGGAGGTACTTCATGTTGAGCCTGTAGGCTGGATTGTATCGGGACCTGTCGGGGTCTCTGTGTAAAAGCTGTTTACACGTTATTCGTGGAACATTCCAGGCAGATTGTGCAAAGCTGCTGATGTCGTTCAGTAGAAGCTCCTGGCAAGCCTCATAGTCATTGGCATGGTCGTGTCAGCCCAGTAGTCGTTCGAGGTTCCTGCCAGCAATCGAATTCGTAATCCTACTCATGCTCCGTAGCAAGTCAGAGGGCATCTCAAAGGGACCAGGCAAGGATGACATGGGAACTACTGCATGAATTCGTTCCCCAACTAAGCATGGTTAAGTCATCGCACGACATTGTATTTGAGCCGAATAGGCGCTATTTGCAGCCAGCAACATCCAGCTCACCCAACACCGAAGGCAAAGTAGAACTTGCAAACCCAGGTGATTTTACTTGAAGCCCTGCCCTCAGGGTCCAAGTGCTAAACTTCCTTCTTAAAGCAGAACCTCCCATGCTGTCGCCAATGTGAGGAAGTGGACGGTCACAGACAACGACACAGACTACCGCCGCCAGGGGCATCTTAATGGTTGAGCAGGCTGAAGGTTTCTGTTGAGAAGTCCAGTCCCCAACCAGGACTCCCAAGGGCCAGAATGTTTACTTGGCAAAACTCCGATAGGCCTCTCTTGTTTGGCATGGTTGTGTTCTCAAAGGTGCGCTGGTTGGTCAACGACGACTTGAAGCTGATTTTCGAGTTTAGATGGTGGTCTCTTTCAGATGATTCCATTTTGTGTGGCAACATATCTGGGTCTCCGCGTGCACGTTAAAGACCGCCAGCCTGAACTTGCTTCAAATCTTGTTTTCAGGGTCTCCGAGCAAAACCAACTCCATCTCATCTAGAATAGAAGTAACTGAATCTGGCATAGTGAGGGTCGACTGTCCTTTTGGGATGGTTTGTTTTTTTGCGCGCCTGTGTTGCTTGACGATTCTCTCGCCGGTTTCATCGAGACTTCGCGTCTTCAGAAAATCAGTGCAGAAGATCTCAGCGAGCAAGAGGAGGAATAGCCGACGCAGATACTGTAGCAAGAAACTGAGAAGTTTGCGCAGAATACCTGCCGCGCTGTCCCGTTGTCAAGCAAAGACGTCGGGCCCGCGCGTTTGACCAAGTGATATCATTGCGCACTTCTCTTGTGCAATTTGTTAAACAGCCACGCGACGCCTTGAAGTTACGCGGCTAGTTTCTCTGGCAACTGTGTCGAGCCAGATGCTAGATGTGGAGTCTGATGTTGAGGCCTACGACCTCACCCGACCTCACCCCAAATAGCGGTGTACAGAGGAGGAACTGGTCCCATTCTGTGCATCAGCTTTTGGTATGTAAGGCTCCCGAAGTCATGTTCATGCGATTCATGAGGCACTGTGTAAACACATTGGGACGAAAGCATGACCTTTTGCCATTTGTTGTAAATTTCACATCCAAGCTTGTGCAAATTTGATAGCCGTCCCTGACTCCCAGCGATGCAAAAGCCTTCATGAAGCACCCAGGTTGTATCCAGGACGGGTGCGGCTTCTACAACCACTTCCAGAACAACAGAAGCTAAGCTGAGATAGGGTAACTCTCTTTTGGTTGAGGGCTGATGATGGAGTTAACGTTGATGTGAGCGGGTTGTCAGAAATGAATGTTGGGGCTCTTTATGTTCACGAAGGTGTTTTTGGGCTGCTTTGCGTGGGAGGAGGCCTTGCATGAGTGTGCACACCACAAGTAGGAAATCTGGAGTCTCGAAGCCAGAAGAAGTAGCAATGTTATTCCTTCTCACCCGTACCCAAGTGCAGTAAAATACTGGTCGAGACTTTTTTTCGAATTGCGACACTGACAAAAGCAGTTAAACTTGCTCGGAGTGGGAGGAGACGGCTAAGGAGGCACAAGGATCCAAACTTTAAAAGATCTAGACCTGTAGCGTAAACGTTTAAGATCTTGGACGTGCATGAGTCTGGGAAATGATTTACGGTTAGGAGAATATACAGTAGCATGTATGGAATTCGATGAGTTCAACCCTGCACATGTTACACCCTCGAGCTGCTGTCATGACTTGGCCTGGTTCTTGATAGATGACAGACCATGCCCTGTGACCTCTGGCCTACCTTGAAGCAGTGGCCGTCTAAGTCTCATGTGGCGTGTCTGTATGAGAGTTTGAGACTTGTGGTCTAGTGACTATCGCCAATCCTCACATAACGACCCTGCTCAAGAACCTCGGCAAAGGGTAGCAGGTATATGCCATTACACGCACACAGGAGCTACGACGATTTGGTCGGGGCCGGGGCAGGGCCTTTAGGGTTTAGGCTTACAAGGTCTCAACTCAATGCAGCTCGACTGAACGCCAAACCCAAAGTTCCAAATAGGTTCGAGTCTTGAGCAGAGCATGGGGCCTAGCCCCAAATCTGAGACCTTGCTAGACCACCCCAACTACCCTGTATTGAGTGTTGAGTATTTCATATTCAGGCATCCTGGTGTCCAACAGGAGACACTGGTTTGTTGAGGGATCTTATTGGTGGCCGCATTTTTGCCGCCAGGAGAACTTACGACGAAGGTTTGCCTAACGGGCAACCTTCGAAGGCCTTGCCAGAGGTTTTGGGAAGCTTCAAATTTTTTGGGTTTGGGGTTCAGGGCTTCAGTTAAGTGAATTGGATGGATCTAGCGTTCCATTTTGAGTTTTAGGTTTTAGTTAGCAGTTTAGGATTTACGGGGCTTTTATTTGGAATCGAAAATTGCTGCACACGAACACGTGGCCGTACTGCGACAAGAGCAAATGGGGCTCACAGATGCAGAGCCCACCAACCTGCGTGTGCATGCCTAGCAAGCCAAGACCCTTCTAAGGGATGTCTAGAAGTTAAGCAAAAATGCTTTGCCTGCAGCCACTCGGTTGGACTGAGCTACCTAGGCTTTCCGAACATATTGTTCTTCGTAATTTTACACCTTGGAACTGGGAGGGACATACTGGAAGTAAAGGTTGATGATGCGGGCTTTGACCCTGTTAAGCAAGTCCCTTGAGGTGTCGGAGCATAGCTCCCTTCCGAAAAGGACAGCAGTTCCTGCAGAGCCCCTTTTGGGCTGCGATTTGGAAAGCTCAAAGATCATTTCCCGCAGCGCCAGTAGCTGCGTCAACCGTTGGTGTGACTTCTCTACATCTCTAGCACGTTAACATGTTGGGGTGCCTCATTTTCATGTTCAGAGAGCTTGAAGTTGGATTTTCCTGGGCAGTTACAGAGCAACCAAGAACCCTCTGCCATGGACAACGCCCAAGTTTGTGATTGAAGGGGTTGGGGTTTAGGGTTTGGGATTTACTGTTTGGGCAGCTTACGCGGGATAGGACATAGAAGTATACGATGGAAGGTGGAAGCCTGCAGCAGCCTCCCTCATCTGCCCCGAAAGCCAATCTACATCCCAACTCCCCAAACCCCACATGGTAAACACAAGCCCTAAACCCCAAACCCTTTGAAGCCCTTATGTGCGGCAGGCTGGCTTGCGAAGAGCAAGTGGACATTGACACCTTCTTCCCGCGTTCGTATGCCGCTCGGACGTGTAACATTCCTGGGCCCTTTGTAGGGTTTGAAATATTTTGAAAATTAAAAAAGTTGAAAAACCCCAATCTCTACAACAAACACCCTATGAGAGTCATGTGATGGCAAAGGGTCCTTATTCTGGGACTTGGGTAGCCAATATCCCTTTTTCTGGGGTGACCATGACACCATACACCTTGGAGAGGTGATGCTTATGGAGTTTAGCGGTGGGCGTTTTAGGTGTTCCTTGGAAGAAATCTCCCCACGCTCATCACAACTACAGCCTCTGGGCTGCTCCAGTACATGCCATCATGAACAAGTTGGCTAGTGTTTGATCCCGATTAGTGTGGGGGTTCTCAATTTTGCGAAGTTTCGCCGAAATTATTCAGCACCCCCTAGGTTCGTTTGGGGGTCCTTGATTGTGCGAAGTTGCGCCGTCAAAAAAAAATTCTTCTGAGAATACTCAATAGAACAAATACACTTGATTCGCTTTGAAAACCATGGCAGGCAGTAAGTATTTAGTTTAGGATCCTAATCCAAGCTGCCGTTTGTTACTTAGACTAGAACCCCTTGCCCAAAGCTTCCAGAACCTCAAACCTCAAGATTTTTAGGACCTCAGAACTCCGGATTTTAAGGTTCCAGGCCAGGTCCAAAACTATAGATTTCTAATGAGACCCGCTTATCCAAGGAGGCCTACCAAGTCCAGCAGCTGCCCAGGTCCTCAATAATACGAATGTTCTGGGGGTCCTCAATTATCCTTCAAATCCGCGACCGCCTAAAACAGCAGAAGCCTAGAACCTTTGTATTTTAAATGCTTAGCATTTAAAAGCCAAGCTTCCAGAGGCTCAAGTATTCTAGCATTTAAAAGCCAAGCTTCCAGAGGCTCAAGTATTCGGACTTGCAAACCTCAGAACTCCGGACTCTAATTCTAAGATTCCAGGCCAGGTCCAAAACTATAGATTGCTTATGAGTCCGCTTATCCAAGGAGGCCCACCAATCATTTTTTGTGAGGGGTAGTCCAGCAGATGGCCGGATCCTGTAA